>JAVRRP010000282.1:0-21813 GCA_036872775.1 Oleoguttula sp. CCFEE 5521 | reverse complement strand
TGTAGTTGACCGGGTTTATCATGCTGAACTCCATTGGGCTGTCTTTGCTGAGGACATAGCGGAGGATGTCTCTCCGAATCTCTGCTGGAAGTCGATCGGTGAAGAAGCATTGTGTGGTCTGAGCAGTGCCTGCGACAGCAACGACAGGCTTACGCTTCGGCATCGATGCGGCTGTTCTTGGACGAGTGTTATGTTCCCGGACACCAAGTCGCTGACAGAACGAAGCAGACAAGTATGCTGACTTAAGCTCGAGCGATGTGCGTGCCTGATCACATGTACCTGAATGACAGCGATTAATCTCATGAAGTCACGACATGCGCACAGAGTGACTCGCCACTCGCTGCGCTGCCATCGTGAGCTATGATCTCAAGATGGAGCTGCACCCGCCGAGTGAGTCGTTCAAGTGAGTGACATGACTGGTGAGCCACTCTGCCGTGAGTGACAGCTCATTCTGGCCAATCCAAGAAAACCGTTTGCACGTGATGGTTTCATTATGTGATACACAGAGGCAATGCGATCGCTGCATCGACTAGGATCGTCCACTCATCGCTCAGAAATCACCAACCTCCGCTTCTAGCATTCAGAGCACGATCGCATCCCGACACCGACACTCCTTTCGTCTGCCTTTGCGAGCTACTCGTGTACACTTCACCGCCCACCCTGGAACTTGCCTGATACCTTCGCCGGTTTTCCACCTCCTGCACCGCTGCTGTAATGAGCGCCTCGATTTAATCGGTGAGGTTCGGGTGCTCGGCTGTTGCCGCTTGCATTTCACACTCCGTCGTGCATTGAGTGTAATGCGGGTCGCGAAAATCCTTCAGCCGATGCTCATTGCTGCACCACCAGCAAGGCTTCTTGGGCGCCTTCAGACAGGCTAGGCTCCGTAGGTCACTATGCTGCAGTTGCGAAGCACGCGCAGCATGCAGTGCCTTTAGCTCCGGCTTCATAGGCTGCTAAATGACATGCACTTTGACGGGCTGCAGTCGCATTTGGCACAGCTCGTAGTGCGGGATTTTAATAAATCGTCGGTTGACTAGAGGAACGAGGCCGATGTCTCCTAGATCAGTGACACTAGTGGGACGACTACGCTCGAGATGTCTTAAACGCTAGCAAAGAAGACATCCAAACAAAAGCATCTACTCAGTCGACGCGAAATGCCCTGGAACGATACTTGGTCTTTTCAAAACCACGCTTTACCGTACTCCTTCTCCGTCAATCAGATGGCAATCCAGCAGTGTCCCGAGTGTCCTTGCTGAATCTCAGGTTGATCCGGATGGTCTTCATCAATGCAAGCTCAAGCATTCCCTTGGCTTGCTTGGCCAATCCGGCGTGGCGCAACTCTCCAGCTGAGCGAGTGTCTGGTGTCCTTAAGTATGCTTGTGGACAGCTATGTGGAAAATGCCTTGAGACTGATAACAAAGGATATATGCTGGCCTATATTCTCAAGGAAGCTGATTGCTCCGTATGTGAAGGGGAACTGAAAGGTATTGCCGCCGTAGAAGCCGCGGCCAGCCTCATGATGGAGACTCCTGCAGGTCTGCAAGACCGCAGTACGTTTCAACGGCGACGGGATCGGGATCCTCTTGTATCGATTTCACACATGTCCCGGATGCTTGTTGTTGCGAAGATGACTTTCAGGGAAGTACTCTGTGGTTGGCTCGCCTGGTGTTCTCAGCGGAGGAACGTGCTTCAGCCGGGAAGGCTCTTGCTCACGTAGCAGATAGCTGAATACAATCTCTCTGAATTCCGTGGGCAAGCAATCTGTAAGGTAGCATGGCTTCGAGGGCAGGGTTCCGGTAGTGCGCTTGCGCTTTGGCCTGTTGCTGAGGGCTTGAGGGGAGACTGCTGATGTCCACGCAACACGGTAGATAGGAGAGTGATAGAGCGCTGTTAGAAATTCAGAGCTGCACTCACCCGAGCTTGCTGATTACATGCACGCAGCCGACTGGACATGTGCAGAGGGGCAAGTGAAGGCAGGTCGGTTAGGAGAAGAGTCGCCCAGGCCGATTGGTGCTTCTCAGTGTACCAAGAAGGCGCTGACATCGCATCTGAAGGCGTGAAGCATATCATGTCCATATCGTGACAGTCTGCTGATGCAGTGGATATCTTCTATGTCAATAACGGAGCGCAGAGCTGGGAATGTGCACATGATATATGTTGCTATTCTGGTCCGTGCCCTCAAGTATGGAGATATGACTTCACATTTGTACCTGCCTGCCTATGCACTCCAACGTACCTTCCTTTATGTGAACACACGAGTACTTCGCGCAACAACGCTGTAGTCAATACAGAAGTGCTGCACAACAATGCAGCGCTTCCACACTCTTACTCCACATTCCTTGCGACTCGACATAACCTGGAACACCACTGAATCACATACTCGAACCTCGACTTACTGCTCCCGGCCATCCTCGACATCATGGCTCTGCCTTACCAACCCACCGCCCCCTACACCGCCCAGAATGACATCTACACCACCCTGATCCCTGCCCCGCCTCGCATCGTCGTCCCGCCCCCTCCTCTCGACAGTCTCGCCCTCCCTTCCCTCCCGCTTCCGACACCACTGAACTCGCAAACCCACCCGCCTGCTCAGATCACCTCAAACGCTGTCCTCGACTGGTCCTACGAGCGGCGCCGCGAAGCTCAAGCAATCCTCCCCAACCTCTTCCTAGGCCCCATGACAGTCGCGAAGAACGAAGCCTGGCTGCAAGCCGCAGGCATCACCCTCGTCCTAGGCATCCGCCAAAAGGCGCCCGGGCTCGCAGGGAAGCTTATGGACAGCGCGATGGCTCGGATCCGCGGGCTGGGCATTGAGGCAGAGACGTTGGATCTTCTCAATAACGCGGAGCTGATCAAACGTTTTCCCGAGTGCACGAGCAAGATCAACAGCCACTTGATCGCGCAGCAGGGGCAGGGGAAGGTGTTCTTGTTTTGCGAGAGCGGGAATGAGAGGGCTGCGGGTGTTGCTGCCGCGTACCTCATGGAGGGGTGGGAGGGCGTGGATTATATCCGGGCCATGCAGGTGGTGCAGGCGCAGAGGTTTTGTGTGAATTTCGATGATGCGATGAAGAGGCTTTTGCAGGGGTACTGGGATGTGGTTTGTGCGAGGAGGGCTGTGGCTGGGAACGGAATCACGAGTGGGAATGCGAGTGTACTGGGAGGTGGCGGGCAGAAGCAGAAGAGACGACTGGAGAGGGATGAGGAGGACGAGGAGATGGGGGATGATGATCTGGAGAGGTTCGGTGGGAGGAGCTTTGCGCCTTTTGCGTCGGACTAGGAGCTCGACGAGGCGGTGTATGATGAGGCTCGTACATCAGGCGCGTAGATTAGGCATTCATTGGGAGTACAGGGAGGAGCAGCATGGAAGGGGAGACTTTTCTGACTTGATGATACCCAGGACATGATGCTGGCTGATAGACCAAGCATGCTGCTTTAGCGATGGCGTTGGAGGACCTGTGCTACTACAGCTGAGATCAGCGAAACAGAATAGCAGAAATGTATTCGAGATGTGCAACAGTAGCCCACATGGTCATGAAGTCACTTCTACACAGAATGACAAGCCTCCATCGATCCATCACTGGAACGATAAGCTAATGTACCTCAGCAGATGGTATTACCTGAGCCAGGACTCTCCACGAGGCCAGGTCCAAGATGAGGAGGTGGCCGTGTCCCTTTGTTCGAAATTCACCTTCGAGGCCCACCTCTCCTCCGAAGTGCTATGAGAGAATAAGGGCTACGAACTGCAATCTTAAGTTCTTCTCTGGATGTTTTCTTCTCTGGATGTGCAACTTTCTCAATTCTGCTCTGCAGTTGTGTCAGCTTGCGGCTCAAAAGGCAGCCTGATTGAATTCAGATGCACAATCGAAAGAATATCACGCTGCTGGCCATGATCTGAAGCTCGTCATGTGGCCTGAAGGCCTCGGTCTACCACTGGCGTCGAACGCTACCCTGCTACACCTGCCATGGACAGCTCACGCGATATATTTAGTCAACGCGTATGAGTATCGCATCGTCCATGTGAAGCTTCCTCTATCCGACCGAGCGGCCATCGATTAGGGAGTCATACTGAATCCAGTGCCGTCACTAACGAAGGACTTTGGATTCGACTCCTCGTTTCCCGCGATGGCGCCTTTCTTTGTCGCAGACAGAAGAGAATCTTCGGGAACCCCAAGTACACTGGCAGTCACCACAGCCATCGCTTTCACCCAGTGGAGGTTTCTCCGCAGATCATGGACCGCCTCGCTCGCGACGCTCAAGCTCGCTATGGCTCTAGCTCGCGAGGCGATCGTCGCGGCTCAAGCCTAGGAAACGGATACTACTACACGCCCTACCGTGACAGCATCGACTCCCGTCAGCCCTCGGAACATCCCTCCTTTTCAGGTGGCAAGGGCAGACGAGAATCCCGCCGGGCATAGCACGCCTCATCG
The DNA here is from genome assembly GCA_036872775.1 of Oleoguttula sp. CCFEE 5521. Classification (NCBI taxonomy): domain Eukaryota; kingdom Fungi; phylum Ascomycota; class Dothideomycetes; order Mycosphaerellales; family Teratosphaeriaceae; genus Oleoguttula; species Oleoguttula sp. CCFEE 5521. Next base: position 17,386 of record JAVRRP010000282.1, on the reverse strand, counting down.
CATAGCTATGAGCCATACGTGCGTGATGTACGCAACGCAATCCGCCGACCCGAGGAGACATTCGAGGAGTACCGCGATGTGACAGTCGACCGCTGGAACCGCGCTGCATTCCGACGCCGCGCAGGACTCTCACGCGAAGACAGTGCACCCTTGACTCCTCACGAGACTCGTCGGCCTTACGACATGCCAATCACGAACAGGCAGTATGGAACTCTCCGCCTACGAGGCAGAACCTCTGAAAGGAATGGGCTTGGTCCTTCGTTCAGTCCTGCCCATGACCAGCCGCGACGCCCGAGCACTTGGGGGAGCTATTGCCGGGAGCGAAGCATGGCACTCCAGGCTGAACGAGACCGCGCGGAGTATCACCACAGTGAACTCTTCGATGCAGCGGAGACTAACCGCGCAGCGGCCGAGAGATTTGTTCGCGAGAACTGCCGGACTCGTGATGAGACTTTCGGCGGGACAAGGCCATATCGGGACGGTGAGCTCCCGAGCAGATACGGAGGTCGTGATTTACTAAGCCAGCAAGCCGCAGAAAGGACTAGTAGAGGAGAGCGAAGAGGGTCGTGGCATTTCTTTCCGGGGTAGCGAAGTGCTGATAGTTGCTAGGCTGAGATTGGAATTGACAAATAGGTCAAGGTGCACCGCATTGCTTTGCATTCGTAGTGAGCCGCGATTGATTCGTACATTGTCTTCCGTCCCATGCAATTTGGCTACCCTGATCTCCTTTGTTTGAAGTCCGAATCACTGCAGGCAGGCCGGACAGACCTTCGAGATAGGGCCGGTGCTGGATCTTCTTTGTCATTCGGCCTGGCGGTGGATCCTTGACGTGATATTCACGACGAACAATGCATCTCAAGATGCGCCCGCCGTTTCCGGTATGTCGACTATCGCTTTGTCTCGAGGAGACGTGAATATAAGATGGAATGCCAAACCTTCGCTCAAGTTAGAGCTCCAGAACATCGCACTGGAAGCATACACATTAGCGAGATACTATGGACCGTCTCGCACGCGACGCAGCTGCTCGCTACGGCTCGAGCCCAGGAGGCGGAGGAGGCTATTACGACTCATATGGCAGAAGGTCAGCTATGTCCAGCTCGAACCCGTACAGCGGAGGAAGGAGAGAGTCTCGCCGGTCATCGCACACTCCATCGCGACGTCTAAAGCGATCACCGTCAAGGTATGAGCGCCGCGAGAGCCGCAGCAGCAGATATGGCGACCCATTCGATCGCCCCAACCGTGACGTGAGCCCGCGCCGTGAGCGCCGCAACCCTTACACCGACAGGTCTCCATTATCTGCCAGAGATTACGCCCAGCTCAGTCGGAGTAACAGATATAGTGTCGCTGGACTCCAGTCCTCGGTCAGCCCCTACCACAACGATGCGGAAAGACGCCCCAGTAGCATGGCGAGCTATCACGAAGGCCGTCGGCGGGCTTCACTGGCACAGGCGGCACGAGCATCGTACCATATCAACGCGCTCTCTCGGCATGAAGACGACAACCGTAGAGCCGCGCAGCGGTATGTCATAGAAGACTACACCAGGCGCGAAAGCGATGCTGCACCGCGGCGTCTGTATGACGAGGAGGTGCCAGCTAGGTATGGCGGAGGCGACCTTTTGAGTGCTGCTGCTGCTGAGAGGAGAAGGGTCAATTCGAGTCACTGGGACATATAGATAGGCATGATGTAGCGTCTCAACCATGGCAGTTGATGATAATTCGCCTACCACTATGGGATCCATAACATTGCGTCGGTATGCTAGTCTAGAGACCTCGAGGCGAAACGGGGTGTGCCCTTCAGAAACTCTGATAGGATTGTATCTATATGCGAAAACGCGATCCAGTCCGTTCGCATCGGTGAGCAATCTTGGAGTTTCATGACTATCGCGGAGACGGCCAGCCACCTTCACGAAGCCGCGATCCGTCATAGAGGCTGAATCAACGTGCTGTGCAGTGCAGCGGCGAAGCATCATCGTAAAGGATCTTCCAGATCAAGGGTGCATCGCCAGCATTAGCCCGACAAATCGCCGGCACAGCCGCCTCAATGGGAGCGCCTGGCGAGGGTTCGATGGAGGAACAAGCGAAGTCCAGACAATGGGCTCGAGTGCTCGAATCGCCATTTCCGGTCACGGGCTGAGCTCTTTGTGACGGAGTCGCTCTCCTTCATATTGCCCACGTGCGTCTTTTCCTCGGACCAGCCTACTTCATTGCTGTGAACAGCGACTTCACCAACAACTCTCGACAGTGTTCCAAGCTCCGTGATCTGCCATGGACCGTCTAGCACGCGATGCAGCCGAACGCTATGGCTCAGGCTCAGGATCAGGACGTGATCGCCGTGGGTCCAGCTTGGGTAACGGCTACTACTACACACCGTACCGCGACAGCGTGAGCTCTCGCAGGCCTTCAGAGCATGCCCCTTTATCCCGGGGACTGTCAGAGCACTACTCCTCGGCAAGACGCCGCGAGGTCTCTCCAGTCCGCGGCTTCCAGCAGCCCATGAGTGCTCGAGAGTACAGAAATATGCGTAGTCGCGATCAGAAATCAGGTCGAAACGAGCTCAGTGCTGGGATGAGACCCTTGACCGGCGCGCTGCCATTTCAAGATGTAATCGATCGCTACGATCCAAGCCAGCGGCGAGCACTATCTCCCGTCCAGCGCCCCGAACGCCGCCGTCGCGCTGCACGACCGCCAAGTCCGCCCGTGAGTAACTGGGAGAATCCATTCAGTGCACAAGAGTATCAACGACAGAAACGACGAGATCAGAAATCTGGACGTAGGGAGATGGTGACCAGCTTGAGGGATGTCGACCCTGGACCCAGTCTGAGAGAACTTGATCCAAGAAGGCCCAGTGAGATTAGGCGCGAGTCGATCGCGCGCCAGGACCGTGCCAGGTACCATCATGATGCGCTCTCTCGGGCAGCAGAGGGTAATCATAGGGCCGCAAATCGATTTGTCAGGAACGACTATTTAGTGCGTGACCCTAGAGGGGAGCGGCGGTTGGAGCAAGATGAGGTTCCCTCAAGATATGGAGGTGGCGATCTTCTAAGTGCGCATGCAGCGGCGAGAGCTCGAGGTGGGGAGCGCAGAGGGGAGTGGTTCCGTTGATTGTTTTGTACAGTTTTCGAATGCGTGTATGTAGTGCTTGAACTTAGTTAGGTGTGCCGAGTTTCGCCTTCTTGCACGCCTCTGTTACAAAGTCAGTGCTCTCTTCGAAAACATCATACAGACAGCTACTGTCGAAGGATGTGTGGCTTCCGATGTAGAAATGGTAAGTTGAGAGAACAAATGGGGTGTGAGATGGGAAGGAGGGAGAGCTCGGTTCAGCCGCCGGACATAGACCAACGAGGGTCGCCACTTGGTACCTTATCTCTCGGCCATAACAGATTGCGCGTATGGCTCCAGGATATGAGCGTCTTTCCACATGCCTATCCACCTGACAGTGCCAGAGGCTTCGACTACCAGTGCCGTGTGAGGTGCAGCCGCCACTCCTTATGGCATGAATGTAGCCCTTCTGGAATCCTCAGACCCAATAGCTGTACACCTTGATGCGTGCCATTCATCAGATGGTAGGTGTGCTCGAGGAAGGATGATGCTATTTCTCAGGTGTTGAGGCATGTTCAGTTGAAGCTTCGGCAAAATGCTTGGCAAAATCTTGATGTACTCGATCGCCTGGAGCTGTTGTTCCTCTGACCTACACATTGCACATCGTGTTGCTCTTCCTCATCAGCGTGGCCTGCTCTGAGTCTTTCGACTGTCGTTCGGCCGAGCTGTGCTAAAGTACAGCCAGCATGGAGCGATAGCACGAATTCAGCTCTGAAATTGCCAGCTCTGTTAGCAAAAGCAATACCAACTCCAGCAGCATGTCGTCCACCTCCAGCGACTCTGCGCGGCCCTCGCCTCGTGGTTCTCGAACGGCTTCGTTGTCAATACCAGGACACCAACCTGCACAGCCCTCAAGCCTCCGGGAAGCACATCGTCCTCCGCCATCGCCAGATGAGCGGGGGGAACGCTGGTTGCCAGCAGAGGCTCTCTCTCATGGGGACGAACACACTGCGGCTTCCGTTGCGGAGGACATAGGAACCAGCACTGGCATCATGACAGCAGGCCAGGAAGAGGGCGCCACCGCACGTTCGAAGCTTGTCGAGGATGCTAAGAAGTGGTTTATCCCGACACGTCACAACTGCGGCGAAGAGAATTGCGATCATGGCACTATAAGTCCACGGCCGAGATTCCTGCCTGGTTACGGCAGCTTCCTGGAGCCTTTGACGCCGTCTGGGAGTGACGATGGATTCGGCGGGCGATTCCCACACGGTGTCGGGGACGGCGTGAGCGGAGGTGCAGACAATGTGCATGGCGTCCTTGGCGATGCTGTGACGGATGGTCTACTCGGACGCGGCGGTGGTCACAAGACGAGTACGACACAGTGGCTGGCCAAGAGGCATGGTGTGAAGCATAATCGCATGATGTACGTTCACCCGATTCCACTTGTCTGTCTTCGCTTCTCTTATTATGTGGATCCCGGTCATACCTACCGTTGCCTTCACGAGTCTCATGACACGGTGTGAGATCTCGGACAATCAGAGAAAGCGAACGCTTACCCAGCACGAAGTATCGTAGGCTGATGTCCCGGTAGGTACTTTCTCTACTATCTCCCTTGTTCGAATTGGATCAAGCAGTACCGCTGGTCTTACCTTAAAGGCGATCTCATCGCCGCACTTACGATGGCTAGCTTCTACATCCCCATGTCGCTCTCCTATGCATCTAATCTCGGCCACATCCCACCAATCAACGGACTCTACTCATTCGTCTTCAATCCATTGATTTACGCCATCCTAGGGACTTGCCCACAGATGGTCGTTGGACCAGAAGCAGCTGGCTCGCTGCTGACAGGCTCTGTCGTCCGCGAAGCCATCAACGCCGGGAAACACGCGGACAACGCGGACGTGAAGAACGCTCAAGTGGCGGGCATGGTGACTGGACTTGCTGGAGCCGTGATCTTGGCGTCAGGGCTCTTCCGACTTGGTTTCCTCGACTCGGTGCTCAGTCGACCTTTCCTACGTGGCTTCATTAGCGCGATTGGCATTGTCATCCTGATCGATCAGTTGATCCCTGAGATGGGACTTGATAGCACTGCTGCACACTCGCAAGCCGCGCACGGGAGCAGCCTGGACAAGATCATGTTCCTCTTCCGGCACGTGGGCGAAGCGAACAAAATCACTTGCGCGGTATCTTTCGGCGCCTTCGCGGTCGTGATGGTGCTGAGGGAGATGAAGAAACGATTGCAGCCTCGCATACCATCTATCGCATACATTCCTGATCGCTTTTTGGTGGTCGTACTCTCAGCGGTGTTTACATGGAAGTTCAAGTGGCAGGATCAAGGACTCGACATACTGGGTGATATCAAAGCGAAAGGCACTACGTTCCAGGCACACTTCCCATTTGATGCAGACAACTTCAAGCATGTGGACGATGCGTTCTCAACGGCATTCCTGATCGCGCTACTAGGGTTCTTCGAATCGAGTGTGGCTGCGAAGTCACTCGGCAGCGGCAATGCGAAAGTCAGGAAAATCACGGACAAGGACGGCAACGAGGTTGAGGAAGCAGACGGCATTGTCAATGTAACCGTGTCAGCCAATCGAGAGTTGGTCGCTCTGGGCGTCGCAAACGTAGTCGGCGGCCTGTTCATGGCTCTTCCGGCCTTTGGTGGCTATGGTCGCAGCAAGGTCAATGCCAGCACTGGTGGCAAGACACCGATGAGCTCTGTCTTCTTGAGTCTGATCACAGTCATCTGCATCGTCTTCTTGCTACCCTACTTCTACTACATCCCCGCAAGTCCCTCGCTCAAAACTCCTACTTATCTACATCTACACATACTGACAACCCACACAGAAAGGCGTCCTCTCCGCCATGATCTCAGTAGTAGCCTACTCCCTCATCGAGGAAGCCCCGCACGACATCCGATTCTTCTGGAAAATCTCCGGCTACTCAGAGCTCCTTCTCATGCTTCTCATCTTCCTCACGACATTCTTCTGGAACCTGCGCATCGGCATCGCAGTCGGCATAGGCCTTTCGCTGCTGCGTCTGCTCCGCCACTCGACACGGCCGAGGATACAGATATTGGGGAGGGTGCCAGGGACGAACGATTTCGAGAACGCTGAGCTCGCGCCGGGGGAGCTAGAGATGGTCCAACATTGCCTCGTGATTAAGATACCAGAGCCTCTAACTTTTGCTAATACTGTAAGCCACTACAGTCCAATGTGCTCGGTCCCCACGCTAATTTTCATCAGGGTTCGCTGAAAGATCGCCTATCTCGCCTTGAAAACCACGGTACATCAGCCGCGCACCCTGCACTCCCAAAAGTGCGCCGTGCAGAGCACAACGAGAACGTCATCTTCGACATCCACGGCGTGACCGCCATGGATCCCGCTGCAGCACAGGTGCTCGTCGAGATCGTGGGGAGCTATGTGGAACGTGGTGTTGGGGTGTGGTTCTGTAGGGTGCCTAGCAGACGCAGTGAGGTGTGGCGGCTAATGAACGTCAGCGGTATTGTGGAAGTCGTTGGTGGCGAGGGGCATTTCGTGCAGAGTGTTGATCAAGCGCTCAGGAGGGTTGAGAGAGTGGTGACGGGGTTGGGGTGGGGGGGGTAGGAGGACGGAGGGGGTGGTGGAAGTGGGCATGGACTATAGCTCATTGGTGGTCATGATATGGCATCGTCTCAATCGGACTATTCCGCCGTAGCAAGCGATCAGACGAGAGCATGTTCAACACACCCAATGCCAGTGCCAAGACTTGGTAGCTCTCAGGGCAGCAACGTCACCCATGGCTATGCAGCAATTACATGTACCTAAAAGCTACTCATTACTTCCTCTATACATCTCGGTCAGGTGCACATGTGTTCTGTTCCTTCACACATCTCGCAACACATACCACAAAGTGATCTACCCGATCCAGCTCCCATCCAGCCTCATTCCATCTGCCACACGCTGCCCACGCCCGACGCCAACCCGTGATCGCTTCGTACATTCCTCCGCCGCATCTCCCACCACCCATATTCTTCACAACCATGGCAACCAAACAAATCGCCCAATGGGAAATCGACCGCTACTGGGAAATCTTCTCCCCCCTCACCGCGGGCGGCACGCATCTAACCGGCGCCCAAGCAGCGCCCATCCTCAAGAACTCCGCCCTCCCCTCGGAACAACTAGAGAAAATCTGGGACCTTGCAGACGTCGACAATGACGGGAACCTGGATTTCGAGGAGTTCTGCGTGGCTATGCGATTGATTTACGATGTGATGAATGGGGAGATGAGTGGGGTGCCGGATAGTCTGCCGGATTGGCTGGTGCCGGCGGGGAAGGCGCATCTGGTGCAGGCTAGTAGGGCGGTACAGGGGGGTGGGGAGCGATTTGAGCGGCCTGAGGAGGACGACGGAGGGGAGGAGGGAGAGGGGTTGAGGGATGGGTTTGAGTGGTATATGAGTCCTGCCGAAAGGGCGAAGTATGAGGCTATCTACACCGAGAGCCGGAACGCTCGCAGCGGGTTGATATCTTTTGACGCGCTGGGGGAGTTGTACGAGGGCTTAGATGTGCCAGACACAGACGTCCGCAGCGCATGGAATCTGGTCAACCCAAAGAGCGAGGAGGGCATCAACAAAGACGCCTGTCTAGCTTTCCTTCACGTCCTCAACAACCGCCACGAAGGCTACCGGATACCACGCTCCATCCCGCCCAGTCTCCGCGCCACCTTCGAGCAAGGCAAAATCGACTACCGCATGAACGACAGCAACACACAATCCGCGGCCGAGCGATGGGGCACAAAACGAGACGACAACACGGCTTCAGGCCGGAAAGCAAAGTTCGGCGACTCCTATCTCTCGCGCTTAGGCCACGGCGAGCGCAAACCAAAAGGCACAGATTTCTCGTCCACGACGTCCAAAGACGCCGAGTGGGAAGAAGTCCGGCTGAAAAAGCAGCTCCGAGAAATTGAGGGGAAGATGGCGAAAGTTGAAGCTGCTGCGCAGCGGCGACGAGATCGCGGTGGGAGGCGAGAAGATAGCAGACCCGCGCTTGTGAAGAGAGAGTTGGAGCAACTACTTGATTATAAGAGACGGACGCTGAAGGATTTGGAGTTGGGGGATGGGAAGGATGTCAAGGGTGGTATGGCGCTGAAGCAGGTGCAGGAGGAGATTGCGATGGTGAAGGAGCAGGTGGATGGGTTGGAGGCCCATTTGAGGAGGCGGGAGGAGGTGTTGAAGGGGTTGAGGGAGGATGTCGAGAGGGAGAGGACGTCAGGGCGGTGAGAGGGTGGCGACAGGGAGGGAAGGTAGTGTATATAGATTCCTGTAACGCAGCATATCGTGGCCCGACCAGTCCCATGCAGGATTTGGATGCGTGGGTTTGGAAATTCTTATCATACAAAAGTGATCTTGCGTATCTACCCACCTCTCGCTCAAAAGCAGACGAACAGCAATGCAGTGCAGGTCCAAGGGGTATTTACAAGTTCTTGATGACCGCAGCTGCGTACTCGTGCGTCTTCGCCTTGCCGCCAAGATCGCCGGTGATAGTCTGTGAAGCATAGAAGTCAGTACACTGCGTTCGGACCTCGTTACGATATCGAAGCGACTCACCTTCCCCTCCGCCAACGTCTTGAAAATCGCCGCCTGTATCCGATCCGCGTGCTCAGTCAACCCCATGTGCTGCAGCATCATGATACTGCTCAACAACAACGCCGTCGGGTTCGCGAGCCCCTTGCCAGCAATGTCCGGCGCACTGCCATGCACAGCCTCGAAGATACTGCACTCGTCGCCGATATTCGCCGAGGGCGTGAGACCCACCCCGCCGATGAGACCAGCACACATGTCGCTCAGGATGTCTCCGTAGAGGTTCGGCATGACGAGGACTTTGTCGTTGTAAGGCGACGGATCCGTGACGACCTTCAGGCAGGTGTTGTCCAGGAGCTCAGCGTCGAATTCGATGTTGGGGTACTCTTTGCTCATTTTGTTTGCGAGGGAGAGGAACAAGCCGTCGCTCATCTTCATGATGGTAGCTTTGTGCACGGCTCTGACCTTCAATCGCCCGACGTCTTGGGCGTACTGGAAGGCATAGCGAAGTACGCGCTCGGAAGCCTCTTTTGTGATCAGCTTGATGCTCTGCACCACGCCGTCTACGACTACGTGCTCGATGCCGCTGTACTCGCCCTCGGTGTTCTCGCGGATGAGAAGGGTGTCGACGTTGTCGTAGGGCGTTTTATATCCAGCGATTGATTTACACGGTCGTACATTGGCGAAGAGATTGAACGTTCTTCGCAATGTCAAGTTTAAGCTCACGTGGCCCTTGCCGACTGGGGTTGCCAGAGGTCCCTTCAGCGCGACATAGTTCCGCGTTATGCTCTCGATCGCGGAGTCTGGAATGACCGTCTTGCCGTCTTTCAGCATGGGAGTGACATCCACGCTTTCCCATTTTATGGGCACGTTGGCGGCGGAGTAGATGTCTTTGACTGATTGGGAAATCTCGGGACCGATGCCGTCGCCTTCTATGAGGGAGACCATGTATTTGCCATCGCTCTGCTTTTGACCTTTGAATTTGGCGACTTTCTCGGCGGTGGGCGTGGCGTAGGATCGGTGTTGGAGCTGTGCGGTGTTGTTAGCTTTCGGGAGGTGCCATTGGGAGTTGATGGCAGGAAGTCGCACGAAGGCGGCGCGGGGGATTGTGGAGGAGCGGAAGCAGCTGCGAGCCGGCGCGGCGAATGTGCGTGCGGCCAGCATTCTGAAAGGAGTGTGTTGAGTGTATGCGGAGCACGCGAGAAGTTACCAGTGGTTCAGACGCATTGGAGCAGCTCCAAGCTCGTGCAAAAGCAAGCTGCCGGAACGTCCCGACTTTACTTCCGAGCCACAAGACGCCGCCCTGCTTCTTTGGGCCTAGTACACATATGACTTTGATAAATATTTCGTCGTTCTGGAGGTTGGTGTGGTTTCTTCCAAGTCGCAACACATCATGGACTCAATTCTCGAGAATCTCCGTCGAGCGCTTCCCGACGAAGTGCTGTAACAAGTCGAAGACTGGCTCGCTCGTCTGGAAACTGGCCAATATGAACAAATTCTGTCTTCGCCAGAGGCCCGAAGACTGCTGTTCGACGCAATCGACGGTGATGGATCGAAGTGGACTGATGGCCTGTTCGAACGACTCGGTACGTTACTGGCTGATCGATCAAAACCTGGAATTCAAACGATTTACTTTTGTATCGGCTATGCTGCACTGCTAGCTTTCCTACAATCGAACGTTACTGGCCCTCCATTGCCTTTCTCTTCAGCCAAATTGTTGCTGCCCGCAGATGTCTCATTAGATCGACGACACACTCAGGTGTTCCGACAGGCTCTTCTGGCTGGACTGGGCGTCGATGGCATAGCAGCGTACAAGCTGACGGCGAACGTCGAGCTGCTATGTCTTGTGCAAGTACTCTTTACGAATCCTGCAATCCTGAAGAATGTCACAAGTGCAAGAATGGCGAAGTTGAGAACGGGATTCATGCACCAGCGACTGCTGTCTGAGCCGTCCTCCACCTTGCAGACAGTAATCTATGAAGATCTCAAGTTGCTCGAGGAAGACATCACAAGTGCTACCAGTAAGGACAAGCCCGATGGCGCTCTCCACAGTGATTTCCTGCTAGAGCGTGCCACTATACATATCCATCATGGCTATGACAAGCTGGCACTTGCCGATGTACAGCAGGCTGTGGAGGTAAGAGGATTCCAATTTGCTCTCACTGGGTTACTGGGAAAGCGGACCAAATTCCAGGAGAAGGAGACCAGCCAGCTTGTTGTCCTTGCAAAGAGCGCAGACTTGTCGACATCTGCGCAGACATCGAGTGGTGCGGAAGTATCCGTCGCGGACATCGAGCAAGTGAACGCCAATGGCAATGACACGAATGACGAGACTCCAGTGAAGCAACCCGAGAACCTCGACCTCAACGATGATACGTTGCTTGAGTCCATCTCATTTGCTGCAGAGCCTCGCGGGGTACCAGAGATCAAGGCCCTCTCTTCCCTTCCCACAGTGCTCACTTCCCTCGATCCGGCCAATCAACCACAGCTTGATCCACTTGACTCAAGCATTTTGCTCGCACTAGCATCTTCCATTACCAACACATCGCCGAACAACGGCTTGACTCGCGAGGAGACATTGCCATACGCTACTCGAGTGCTCGAAGGTGGGAGCTCAAATTGGCAGGTTTACACTCAGGCTCTGCTTGTACGGAGTCGCATTGAAGGCTACAAGTCGCGGACTGTTGAGCGCGGGCTGCTACAGTTGCAAGCACTCGTCGACCAGGTCATTGCTGACACCGCGGACGTCACTGGCAAAGAGGGCGACCAAACGGCAGACAGCAATGATACTGTAGCTGCCAGCACATTTCTGCCAAAGCCGAAGCAGTCGGAGTCTGCTCCCGTGACCGAGCGCCTGCGGTACATCTTCCAGCTCGCGTCACCCACACGATGGGACCTGGAAGCAGAGCTGGCAGCAAGGTGGGTCTCCATGGGTGGTCTCAGATCTGCGCTAGAGATCTACGAGCGCTTGGAGATGTGGGCGGAAGCTGCACTGTGTTGGGCTGCGACAGAGCGCGAGGATCGTGCCAAGAAGATCGTCCGACGCCAGATATTCCTGCCCACATCAGGCGAGGCCGATGTCCCTGGAGCCGAAGTAGACGATGAGGAAACCTGGGAAGGCCCGGCTCGCGATCCGACACCACTGGACGCCCCCAGGCTATACTGCATACTAGGCGACATCGACCAGTCTACCGAGATGTTCGAGAAAGCGTGGGAAGTGTCCGGCCAGCGATACGCTCGCGCTCAGCGGTCATTGGGTAGGCACTACTACAGTCTACGAGACTACACCCAAGCAGTAGACGCCTACACAAAGAGTCTGAAAGTCAACCAGCTAAACCAACAATCCTGGTTCGCCCTCGGTTGCGCCCAGCTGGAACTCGAATCCTACCCCAAAGCCGTGGAATCCTTCTCCCGCTGCGTGCAACTAGACGACGCAGACGCAGAGGCTTGGAGTAATCTCGCCGCCGCGCTTCTCCGTATAGGTCCAGACGGCAGCCCTACGCTCTCTAATCCCATACCCCTCGACGACGATGCTGAACACCCCACGCCTGCACCTAATAGCACGGCATCACACATCCAGAAAACTCACCTCGACGCCCTCAGCGCCCTCAAACGCGCCGCGAAACTCAAACACGATTCCCCCCGAATCTGGGACAATGTCCTCACCGTCGCTGCTTCCCTGGACCCCCCGGATTATACCTCCATGCTCTCAGCGCTGCAGCGGATTGTAGCACTCCGCGGACCGAGCGAGGGGGAAAAGGCGGTGGATTTCCCTGTCCTGCGCGCGCTGGTGAATAATGCCATAGCTTCGGCTGAGACCTATGATCCTGCTGCGCCGGGTGTGGTCAGAATGACTGTGCGGTTCGTAGACGAGGCTGTCGTGCCCTTGATCACTGCTTCCGCGCAACTCTGGCGTCTCGTCGCCCGTTTAGCGCTCTGGCGCCGCCGCACCGGCAGCGCGTTGGAGGCTGAGGAGAAGGCTTGGAGGGCTGTCACCGTGCAGCCGGGCTGGGAGACTGGAAGCGAGAAGCGCTGGGATGAGGTTGTGGAGGCTACCGTGCGGTTGTGTGAGGCTTATGAGAGTCTTGGGCCCATGGAGAGGACGGAGGGAATGGGAGTAGGGGAGGTGGTCGCGAAGGATTGGAAGTTCAAGGCGCGGAGTGCGATTAAGGGGGTGATGAGACGGGGAAAGGACTCGTGGGAGGGGGCGGAGGGGTGGGGACGGTTGGAGGGTGTGACTGAGGGATTGAAGAGCTGAATTGAATTAAATGCGACTACAGTTCTTATCCTGTCTGCACACTGGCAAGAAACCCACGTCGCGACGCGCTCGCTCCTTCCATAGCAGCTTCGTGTGGCAGCACTCTGTATACCCTCTACCTCTCCCTTTCTGAAATGAACATGTCAAAGAAAAGACATAGATAATGGCCTACCCCCTTCCCGACCTGCAACCCGCCTCGTATCGGTATGCTACTTGGTAACAGAGAGCGATCAGACCCGTTGTAGGCACGCTCGCGTTGAGAAAGACATACGCTCCCGAAGATGTGGTCTACGTGTGAGTACGGTATGTCGCGCGTCTTGCTCGTGCGTTCACTGCCATGTGCATGCGAGATCAATGTCTGTACTGTAGTGGTCGCGTGGCCCGTGTTCGCGGGTGGCGCCACTCGCGCAGATCAATCGGGGTCATGGCTTGGCGGGCGGCTCCATCATCGAGACATCGACGTCAAAGCGTCCATCTCGACCCGACTACGCCGCAACGACAACGGCAACATTGCGAGTCTAACATACTGCCGCCGCCTCGGGACACGAAAACGTCACGAGCTTGCCTATTGCATCCCGCCAAAGCACCTGTGCTCTATCATCGAAGGCAGGCGCACACTTAGGCAAGCAGCTCCTCGACAGGCAGTCACCATCGACGTCGAGAACACCATCCCGTTTTGGCAGCCCAGCAAGCATCACATCGCCCTCGCGCGACTGTGAACACACTGACCTCTGCCTCCGATGGCGCAACCCGTTCTCTACCGCACACCAGCCACCTTCGCAACCTCCTACATCCCCTACACGTCCTCCATCGCAGTCGCCCATAGCTTCCCAACACCCCGGCCGCGCTGGCAGTCATGGCAAGCCCAACGAGCCGCCTTCGCCACCGAAGGACTAGGCTCGACAGGCAAAGGCATACTCATCGGCATCTTGTCGGCTTTCGGGAGCGCGGCATTCATCGGCTTTATCATCGCGGCGGTCTATTTCTTTCGATATACGAATCGAGGACGGATCTTGCTGGATCGATTCGGCAGGCCCGGGGAGTACGATGACGAGCAGGCGTTCTTGAGAGAGGAGGAAGATGCGCTGGCTGCTATGGATGAGGGGAGAAGGGGGGAGTATGCGAGGGCAAAAGGTGGGTGATCTTGATGTTGGTGCAGGCGGATGAAGACTGACAGCAAGACACAGCGTTCGTCACGGCCAACCCGCCTGATTCTCTCCCAACCGACATCTCACTCTCGCAGTTCCTCGCTATACAGGAGAAGGGAGTTTCAGCCTGGGAATTCGACCCAGCACCCGAGATCGCGCCATGCTTCATCTCCTCCCGCACAGAGATAGACTTCTTCGACACCCCCTGCTCCGTGCAGTCAAACCTGCCCATCCCAAAGCAGAACGAAACCTACTACTTTGAAGCGAAAATCTACGACAAACCATCTACGACCTTGATAGCCATCGGCCTCACCACAAAACCCTACCCGTTGTTCAGATTGCCGGGATACCACAAGCACAGCATAGCCTACACCTCCTCCGGCTCCCGCCGCTTCAACCAACCCTTTACGCCCTTCCCCTACGGTCCGCCGTTCGTTCAGGGAGACGTCGTAGGCGTCGGCTATCGTCCCCGCACCGGTTCCATCTTCTTCACGCGCAATGGGAAGAAACTCGACGACCTAGCACACGGCCTGAAAACACAGAACTTCTTCCCTACCGTCGGCGCCGACGGACCCGCAAGCGTTCATGTGAATTTCGGCCAGGCGGGATTCGTCTTTATCGAGGCGAATGTGAAGAAGTGGGGTTTGGCGCCTATGACTGGATCTCTGGCGCCGCCGCCGCCGTATGGCAGTGAGCAGGGGAGTATTCTGCTTGAGGGTGGGCGGGCGGAGGGCTGGGTCCCGGGACATGGCAGGAGCCAGAGTGCGCAGCAACGACTATCCCGTGGGCCGACGACGAGGTCGCCTGGACCTGAACGGAGTCCGACGGAGATTAGTCTGGCGCCTATTGGGTTCAATGAAGAACGAGCACAAGAAGCGCATGAGGAGCAGCATCAAGACTCTGATCCCGAGGACGATGATGAGGACGAGGAGTTTGAGCCTTACACTGACTCACCAACACCTTCGAATCCCCGCGGACTAGGCTTACGTTATACCGACGCCGACATCCTCGCCAACCCCGGCCTGCCACTCGAGCCTGCAGACCGCTCGCCGCCTCCTTACGGAAGTCCCGATGAGCAGTCGCCCGTTGAGGAGGATGAGGATGATGATCACGAGGAGGATGCTGATGGGGCGAGCTATGAGGGGCGGGTTGCGGGGGGGCGTGGGGATGCGGGCGAGAGGCGAGGGCTGCTTGGGAGGGGAGGGGAATGGAGGAGAGGGGGCCCGCCTATACCTAGCTACGAGGAGGTCGCTGGGGAGCGGCGGGCGGGGAGACGGTAGCGTGCAGCGTGTCTGCGCAGTATACTGGACTGGTATACCGACTAGTGGTGCTGGGCCGGGGCGTACGTGCTCTCCCCCCCATCCTTAGTTACGGCTTTGCCGAGCGTTCATGACGGCGTGGGCGTCAGTGGCAAGGGAATGCAGAGGCGTAGCATACGCAAAGGGTGATCCAGGCCGGGGTGGGGTAACGCGATGTATATGAACACTTCTACTCTTACTCTTTCCACACTCTCCGTCTGACGTTCACGCTTCGCATTGTCCTGGGCAAGGGGACGGGGCGGCTGCTTTTGTGGTGAGAGGGTAGTTGTGAAGTAAGGCTTTGGTAAGCGCAGGATTGCGTGTAACTTGCGGATTGTTCAGGAGTTTGGGCAGAGGATTCTGATGAGAGGAAATTAGTCAGGGGAGGGAAAGGGAGTCATGTGGTGGGTGTGAGAGGCTCAGAACTGCGAGGAACACAACGCGAAGTGCCCTCTAATCAGCGACGAACGCTGCGAGGGAGTCGTGATGAGTACCATGTACATGTATATCCCCATCAGCAGAAGCCGTACATCAACCCAACAAAAGATGGGACAGAAAGACCAAGCACCGAGACCATCACCGCGTCGTATGCACGAGAAGCTGCACAGGTGAGTTATCGTAACGTCTGTACGCTGATACTCGCTACGACGGAAGTCCTACCCCATCTCCCACCACGGCAACGCAGCCGCCCCTTACACCGCGCCAGAAAGCCGCAAGCCCAGCAGCCACGGAGGGAGCAAAAACGCCACCGCCGTCGCTATGCCCCATCCCAAACCCGCGCCAATTTCATGCATTCATAGCGAGCCATTCCACCAAAAACGCCAATTCGCACCCTCCATTCCCTCACCCATAGCCGTCAAGCCTAGGCCAAATAGCCCAGTTCGTCGCCTTCTAGACGTTCGAGGTATTCCTTTTCGAGAAGGATGTCGATGCACTTCTTGATATCCGCCACTTTTGGGGAGAAGCGGGATTTGATCTGCGAGATGGTTTCCGAGACGAGCTGGGTGTGCTTCATCGTTTTGCGGGACTTCATTATGCGGACGATGGCGGACTGGGGAAGAAATTAGTAAAGGGCATTGCAAGGAGGGGGCAAGTGGGGAGGAGAGCAAACGTACCTGCATCAGCATCTTCCGGTCCTCCTCGATCGTCTTGTGCGTCTCTTCAGCCTCCTGCTTCTGCTCAGCCTTGATGGCGATGTTCAAGTTGACCTTCGTCTTCTTGTGCTTGAAGCTGTAGTTCAGACTATACGTTGTGCCTGGCTCGGTCTTGCCCTCCGGCACCGCCGTAAGCACCCTCGCCTTAAGCATGATGCCGATGGAGGGATCTAGCGTCTCCTTGGCGAGGATAGTCGTAGCAGCAATCTCGTCGTACGTCACTGAATCGCTGTCGTTGAACAGGAGGAGGATGGCCATCTGGTATGTGGAGACTTGGAAGGTATAGGCGACTTTGCCCATCTTGACGTAGTTCGCGCGAATCTCACCCTTGCACAGATTCCACAGCCATGTGAGTTTACGCCCGCCATGCTTGTCGTTGTAGAAGTGCGTGAAGCGCTCATACGCTTTGACAAGCGAGATGGGCGGCGCGAAATTCGTGGTCGGAGGCTGTAGCGGCCAGAAGCCAGCGCCGAGGATCTGGTAGGAGGTGTCCATACCGCTGTCACCGCCAGAGAGGGAGTTCTTCTGGTGCTCTTCGTAGCCCTTATTCAGGTCCTTGGATGTCTGCATGTCCTGGAACATGCGCTGCAGCTTGTTGGTGTACTCGAAGCCGGAAGCATCTTTAAGCTTGCTGATCATGCTCGTCTCTGCGTCTCCGGAGGCGGAGGTGCCGTGGACGAGGCGCTTGGCGAGCATCTTGCTGTAGAACTTCTGGAACACGTCCTTGTCCTCGATGTACTTGAAGATTGTCATCACCTTGTTGAGGAGCTTCTCCATGTCGTCTTCTTCGCTGGACTTTTGACTGCGCTTAAGCACGTTGTCGGCGTGCTTGGAAAGGAGTTCGGGGGATTTGGACGAGTTCTTCTGGCAGACTTGGTTGCGGTTGACGTATTCGCGGCAGGCGTTATCCAGCGCGCGGACGAACTCGGCGT
>JAVRRP010000281.1:0-21818 GCA_036872775.1 Oleoguttula sp. CCFEE 5521 | reverse complement strand
TATGCAGCCTCGCTCAGGAACCTGCCCATTTCCCCCACTCCGCCTACAGACTCCAAAGCCCTCCGCTTCCGCAGCATGCTGCTATCCCTCTCCTCCACACCCCTCAAATGGGAGAATCCCGGTCTGCTAGACGAAGCCCTCGCCGCCATACCACTGCAAAGAATCTACGACGAAGCACAAGAAGAATCCGACCTCTTCACAGCCGAAGCCGCATCGCTAGGCCCAGACAAGAAACCAGCCTGGGGCTACCAAGACTGCGTCGTCCGCGCGCTGATGAAGTGGTTCAAGCGCGACTTCTTCGAATGGGTCAACAACCCCAAATGCGCCGTCTGTCGCGCTCCTACAATAGCGCAAGGCATGGCCGCGCCCCTCCCCGACGAATCCGCTCGAGGCGCTTCCCGCGTTGAGCTCTACCAGTGCAGCAGCCAGTACTGCATGGCCTACGAGCGCTTCCCGCGGTACAACGACGCCTTCGTGCTGCTGCAAACTAAGCGCGGGAGAGTTGGGGAGTGGGCGAACTGCTTCACGATGCTTTGTCGTGCTGTCGGGTCAAGGACGAGATGGGTGTGGAATTCAGAGGATCATGTGTGGACGGAGGTTTATAGCGTGCATCGGAAGCGGTGGGTGCATGTGGATTGTTGTGAGGGGGCTTGGGACGCGCCGATGCTGTATACGAATGGTGAGTCCTCCTGATGTGTTGATTTGGATGAGCGGGATAGGTGCTAACTTGAGGGGTCGTAGGTTGGAAAAAGAACCTCGCGTACTGCATCGCTTTCTCCGCCGACGGCTGCGCGGACGTCACGCGCCGCTACGTCCAATCCGCCTCCCGCGCCGCGCCACGCATCAAGTGCCCGGAGCCAGTCCTCCTGCACATACTCGCTGAGATCCGCGCGCTGCGACGAAAGGACATGGACAAGCAGGAAAAGTTCCGTCTCATGGCCGAAGACATGCGCGAGGACGAGGAGTTCCGAAGATACATCATCGAGGGTCTTGCATTCGCTGTCAGCCGGATCTTACCTGGTGGCAAGGGCGAGGGCGAGAGTGCGGGTGTTTCGAGGAGTGGGGATGTGGATGCGCAGAAGATAAGGGAGGAGGCTGAGAGGGAACGACGGCGGCTTGCGAGGGGAAGGGGAGCGAGGGACGAAATGAGGGATCCTACTAGGGATTCGGAGGGCCGGTAAGAGGGGGATTCTTGGATTCTGGGTTGGTTTGATTGAGCAATGGCGCAGCGAGGTGTTCTTCTGGGTATGAGGGTGTGGGTTTTGGGCTTCACGGCTTTGCGATTTTGGTTCGGCTGGCATGGACGGCGCTACGATCGCTGATGCATTGACTTTACGGCGGAATGTTGAAGAGCACGAGCGCGCGGATGGCCGACGATCTGGTCTGGGTTGCTGGAAGAAGGTACGAGACGTAACTGTGTAGTGTCGGTAAAAGCCGAGAAGCTCAGCTGTGATTGCGTTCCTGCTCTTCGCTCGCGAGTTCACCCAGTGATAGTGCTGAGAGTATTCATGTAGGCCTGGCAATTCGACCGCTTCGTCGTTGGTGAGAATCTGGACGATTCGATGTAGTTGTGAGCTGTGGAGTGTCGCGATCCCTGCCTTTAACTCTGCTCAATGCATCTAGCTTGTCCCATATCTGTGTCTCTGCGTCCAGGACTGTGATCACCGGTACATGTAGCAAGCTTGTGGGTCATAGACCAATACGAGGCAGGAGTACATAGTCAGGACGCTCCTCAGACGAACCACTTGTGACCTCATATTCTGTTTTACACATGTCTCAGACCATCGGTCCGCCCTTGGCATCACACCACACCTACATGCTTCACAGCTACGTTGACCAAGGCAATAACGCCACCCTGCGCTGCGCCGCAGAGCACACGAGGCCGGGAGGGCAATGAGGCCGGACGGCGTTTCGCATTGCCAGCCTTGTCCTCGAACAGGCTGCTGCTCGTAGCCTTAAAAGATGGGCGCGTTCGATCTAGCTCGTGGCGGCAGAGTCGAGCGAGTCCAAGATACGGCAACAGCAAGGGAGAAGACGGCGACCCGTAGATCAACGCACGCCTGGCGCCAATGGACCACGCAACACCACTCCCTCGGACACGTACTAGAAGCGCAGCAGCTGCCATTTGTCGCCAGGTATGGTGGCTTTGGCTGCTCTTCCTACTAACAGTGGTCATATTCGCGATCACGGCGCTGTATGCTAGCCGTCCAGGTGACTTTTTTGCCATTGGATACTCTACCACATCTATCAGCAGGCCTGTGCGGAACCTCAGGGTACTGTCTGGAATTACAGACATTGCGATTGCAGTTCTCTTCCCTTCCATCCTTGAGCGTGCGCAATGAGTATATGTCCAGCGAAGGACGGATGTATCATTCGTTGATCTGCTGGCCTTACACGCCAGCACCGGTGGTCTAGGGCTGATCAGACTGGCTTTCGGGAAGAAGAATATCGGTGTAATGCCAAGGGTCACCGCTCTAACTCGCCTGGTTGTTATGACTTGCATCGCTGTAGTGGGAATGGTGATAATGAGTAGGTTTAACCTCAAGGAGTACGAGCTTCGCTGGCAACTGACTTTGACAGGCGACGTGCACAATGTCGCAGACTACCTGCCCATCCGCACATGGACTGTTGCTGCTGGGGCTGGTATGGACGGCTTCAATGCCTCACTTGCCTTTCTATCAGCCATGCAGGTTGATCGAGTGTACGGCACGACACAAGTGAACAACTTTCTGAGCAGTAACGAGCTTGCGATTGACGTTACACCCGAGCAGCAGAAGACGCTGTCATGCGAGCAGCTGGATTACGAGACTACCGGAGCTAAGTGCGCGAGAACAGTCTTCATGCCGGTCGCAGCACCGCTAGAGTTGATCACAGCCGTGTATCACTCTGAAGCCAGTATCTTGACTGCGTATGAAATGCAAGGATATGTTCTGACTTTCGGGCCCGGCGAGGGCGAGCAGGCATGGCGATTCGACCAGAAACAAGATTGTGAAACGTTGGGTAGAGCGGAAGGAGCTGTACGGCTGTGCATTAGGAACACTGCAGCCAACTCAGTCCAAGCACGTGAGTCGGTCGTGGCAGTTTTCCTAGCAGTTCATACCTCGCTGATAGCCCTCAGTCATGGTGAAGTGTCCCACAGCTCTCGCGTATGGAACCAAAAAGTGCCTGACGGACACGAATTGGCATACTAACACTCTCACGAGAGTCTCGACAACTATGACGGCAGATCTCGCGCGAGCAGATGTTTCTTATCATCGCGCAAATGCCTCCATTGCATCACATACGCCCTTGAAGGATCGACGTGCGTCTTTGATCGACGCAACAGAGTTGCTGAGCGCGTTTAACATCTACACCCAAGGCTCAGGAGCCTTCTCTCATCTATTGACGCAATGGCTCACCAACAGGACTACCTCGACAAGTACCGTGGATACAGGCGACTCCGGTGCCGCCACGATCAGCAGCGTCGTTGACGCTATCGCTTCTGCGGCTGCCAACCCCACTCGCAAACGCCAGGCAATCGGAAGTCTACCCCTCGACTTCTCCAGTCTGTCAAGCAGCACTGCCGACATTGGCATGAACCCGTTGTTGCCCATCATCCCCTTCACGATGTTGGAGACCTGCTTCCATCTCGGCGACCCGAGCTCAAAGCTCGCCTCGTACTGCACCAACTTCCTGCATAATTTCCTCGCCATTCCTCTTTACTGGTGTGATAATCTCATCCCCATTCGGGCGACAATGGGCCAGGGCTTGGTCGATTTCACCGATATGGCGCAAGACACTGCGACAGCGGAGATCTTGGAGAGTTTCATGCACTCACGGGGACTTGATACTGCGACCGCGCAGCGACTGATCGAGGAGACTCCCGATAGTGAGGTCGCGATTGCGAGGCTACAGTACTTGGTGCGCGTCGGGCAGACATCGCTGCTGGCCTACTGTATTGTCACTGGGGCTGTACTTCTGATTTGTGCTCTAGCACTTATTTGGGGTAGTTCGGTAGGTGCTGAGACTGGTGATCTCCCTTTATGGGACTTCGTCACGCTCCTGGAGGTTCAAAATTACAATGGCGATTTGCGAGATGCACGGGCTCGATGCGTCCAGCCGGATCTGATAGTAGAGGGTCGATAGAATCTTTAGACATTCCAGAGGGTAATGTACCATCGAGAAGTCGTAGCACTCCCCATGCTCGGCGTGCTGTAGTGGCGCCTGCAGTCGCCCTCATCCCAAGAGGAGTATGCGCAGGTATCGGAAGCTAGTTGGTGCTCAGCGTGACATGGAGCACAGCAGCGCCTCAGGTCCTCAATTGCAGCAACGTCCACTATCCGCTCTCGACACAGCCTCGTGACGTGGGACGGACCAACAGTCCGGATCATGGCTATGCTGGGATCAGCCGTCCCGTGTCACTCCGTAGCACTTGAGTCGCATCTCAATGAAGTCGATCTACTCTCCTGCAAATCCGTTGTGACCCAATGGAGCTTACAGCGATCTGCTCAGTGCCATGGCTGACTACCTGCATTCCATCGAAACGAACAACTACAATGAGGTCGAGTATGCAGTGCTTGCTGCCGTGAAGGAGAATTTCGCAGACATGCAGCCGTTCTTGACGGCAGGGAGAATGAGGAAGCTGGCCGATGCGATTTCACTCATCTGCAGCACATCAACTGCAGATGAACCCTATGATCTGAAATATGTTGTGCATCTGCTATGGGGGGTAATAGTCGACATCGCCAGCGTCGTTCCTCACCACCAGCCCTGGCACGACAGGCTTGTTGGGTCTTTGATCCTGTTACGGCAGCGGGGTGAGATCGAGAGCGCCGGGGAGGAGGGTCTCTCGTGGCAAGACCTTCCAGGCTTCGGCATGGCTATGAGAGAACAGTGGAATGACCCGACATTTATAGCCAAAGACACGACTGCCGCCGATGGGCCAACGTTCACAGCATTCCGGCACTGGGAGAACTTGAACTCCTTCACGGCGAAGCTATCAGAACAAGGGTTTCGACCCTGGATGGTTCTGCCGATATGGCAGCTTCGAACAGCATTGGAAGAACCTCTCGAGGGGAGGCTTGTGATGCAGTGTCGGCTCTGGGTTGCCGCGGAGTGGCTTACTCGATGCGCGGATTTGTTGTACCAAGAATCGAGGTCGACAGACGCCCTTGACGAGGCCACGGCGCAGGCGTTACGGCCAGGCACGCTTTGTGTTGATATACAGCCTCTCAGCCTGCGGCGGTGGGAGTTTTGGAAATCGCGGATCGAAGTAATTCTCGAGCAGAGCGCGGAGACAGGTTACGAGAGTGCGGTGGTCGAGAGACTTCGGCAAGCTCATGAACGCATGACTGAAGCTGAGCCAAGGTGAGGACGAGCGATCTTGAGTCCTTACAATACTTCATGTCCGGCGCAGTATACATATGTGAATACAGCGTATCCCGAAACACCTCTGCGTGGAAGAACTGAAGTACTGCGAAAGCTCGACCGCATTAGGTATATGATCCTCGAGCACAGCGAGTGATTCCAGGTCATGATTGTTTGAGTATGACCGCCAGGGACTGACAGTGTGAAGTCGGCAGATGTCGGAGCAAGACTGTTGACAGCTCATCACGATACGTACACCTACTAATCGCATCTTTTGAAGGTAAGGTCGTTGATTTCGCAGCCTCTAGGGTGCGCGAAATGAGCACCCTTTCTGTTGGGGTAATATATACGCTCAATCTCGTCGAGCTTCCATCGAATCACCATCGATTACGCATGAGTAATCAATTCCCCGATGGTCTAGTGGTCATGATTTCCGCTTGTCAAAGACGAGTTCTAGCTTGCTTACAAGCGCGGGAGACCAGGGTTCGATTCCCTGTCGAGGAGCTTAATCTTTTGCGTTGCATCGGTCTATTCCTTTTGCCAGATTCCGCTGCATAAGGTGCGATATTGAGCGTTTGAGGAAGGTGCGAAAGTGGAAGGAGCGACGTTGACATGTGAAAGTGAGGTGAACTTTTTGCCAAGCCATCCCACGATATATTGCCTTAGGACGCATAGCACATTCCACTCGGCTCACGATGATACAGCTTCACCTTTTGCTGGGACATGTTGTGGTCCATGTTGTATATATTCGTAAGTGCCCAGATGTTTTGCTTGTTTTGGGCCATCTTATCGAAGTTACGGGAATTCCTGTGAAGTCCAAACCCACGTGACATCGCGTGGCTTCCGCGTGGCTGCCTCGAGACCCCGCGCTTCCATCTTGACCTTGACCGTACGATCTGACTACTTTGTACAAGACTCGATGTCTCCACTCCTCTGCCAGCGATGACTTGCTACATGAGTCGACCATGTGGCTCCTCACCCACACCGGCGATCTCTTCGACCATAAGCCATTATGGCTTCGTCCAGGTACAGGTCACCTGCTTGGTCGAACTTCGGGTCGCTCCCCGGGCGGCGAGGTAGTCCGCTACATAAACCATAAGTCAGTGTCGCGAAAACATTGTACCATACATATCAGCCCTGTCAAGTCAGAAGACTCGGCGCATATACATACGAGAAGTGAGATCACTATCACGGATGGGTCGAAAGTCGGGACGTTCGTCAATGGTGAGGCGGTGCTGAAGGGCAGTAAAGTACTCGACAAGAGCGCCGCCAGTTTCACAATCCGCTTAGGGAGAGAGTATGGCGAGAGTTTCGTGCTGGAGTGGCGGGACGTGGTCTTCACCTGCGGCAACTTGACAAAGAGTCAGAAGACAAAGAAGGACCCGCTGGAGGAGTACAGGGCTGTCCTGGAGAGCTGTGATGTGAAGCTCGTCACAGAGTATGTGACGAATCAGACCAGTCACGTTGTTGCAACAAAACGAAACTTTACGCAAGGATTACAGGCGCTGTTGCAAGGGAAGTGGATTATCGGGTATGCGTTCCTGGAAAAGCTCGGGGAAGTGTCGCAGCGGAGGGGAAAGGACGCGAATGGCGAAGACGTCGTGAGTCTGCTAGAGGAGGACTACGAGAAGTACTGGCCGAAAGAGGAGGAGTTCATTACGCCGCCAGGGAGCGAGCCTGTGCCCAGAATGGAGTCCATGATGAAGCCGGATCCGAGGAGAGTGGACATGCTGGCGCACTTCACTTTCGTCTTCCTCTCGCAAGCGCAGTACGACAACCTCATGCCGGTAGTGACAACAGGCGGTGGCAAGGCTATGCTCTGGGAGGTCGAGACTGGTGTCAGTGAGGTTGAGGAGCTGTTGCAGCATGTAGCTGAGCTGGCCGGTGTCAAGGAGAGGCGGAGGCCGCGACTGACACAGACGAGTGGAGAGGGAGGAGTTGTAGTCGTGAGGTTGCAGCATAGAGATGATGAGTGGAGTGTGAAGTTTTTGCAGACCATGGAAAGCGAGCTGGGCCAGCGCTCTGCGGAGCAGAACGAATTCCTGGACGCGATACTTACGCTCACTCCGAGCGATTTGCGCAAGCCATTGCCACAGGCCAGTCAGCAGACAAACGGGTCACAAACGCGCGATGCATCTGCAGCGTCCCGGCGCGATGTCGCTTCCCGTCGTTCACTTGACCGTCGCGACGAAGACCTTGCACCGACAACACAGCAGCAGCAGCCAACACCAACCGAGACACCACAGCCTATAGCCTCCAAGATGCCAGAGACAAGTCGCAAGAAGACTCGCCACATCGTCACGACTTCTCGCTTCAAGGGATTCGATGACCCAGACCCAAGTCAGTTCATCCGCCCAGCATCAGATTCTCCCGAACCCAGTCCAGCGCCCAGCGTCCAAGATGTCTCCATGGATGAGCCCTCGCAGACTCTCCGCAACACTCAGCCCAACACCCGCAAGCGCCCCGCGCCACCTGAGCCGACAGCAGAAGAAGAAGAGCAAGCGATGATGGAATCCCTGCTTCCCGGTGCCGCAGCGATGAAACGCCGCAAGACCGCTGCGGCACCAGGCTCAACAGCAGCACGCGCGACGCCCGCCCCGGAAGCACCTGCTACTACAGTCCGCAAGGCCAAGAAGGAGAAAGAGCTAGACATCCGCGCCGCTCTTGAAGCTCGGCGTAAAGCCGAAGACGAAGCCCGTGCCGCGGATGAAGAGGTGCTGAAACAGCAGCTCGAAGGGATGAATATCTCGGCCATCTCAGCAAAAGTCGAGACATTCGCCCTACCCGCCCGCAAACCTCCCCCTTTGCGTAGGAATGCGCCTGAAGATCCGTCCGAGCGTTGGGATCCAGCCTGGAACGGGAGGAAGAACTTCAAAGGTTTCCGGCGACGAGGCGAGACTGCGCCACGCCTACAGAAAGTCATGGTCAGCCTCGTAGAGTGCGAGCGTCGTGGCAACGGACTAGGTGTGGAATACTGGGTCGATACCACCGCGCCCTCGACTTCCTCCACTCTTCGAAAATCCCAAGCCTCACAGTCCCAGCACACCGGCGCATCGCAGTCTCGACAGTCCATCAATCCGTCTAGCGAAGACACAGACCCGTCCCGCTTCCGCCGTAGAGTCCAGGCGTCACGGCAGCAGGACGAGGATTTGCAAGGGTTGCAAGATGCGGGCGCTGTTATGGGTATGGGAGGGACGCCTAGTCAGACGCTTGGGACTGAGAGTCAGAGGAATGGGAGGAAGCGAGTCGCCGAAGGGAGTGCTGGAGGTGTGGCGAAGAAGGCGAGGATGGTGCAGAGTCGGCTTGGTGCTGCGGTGGATGTGGACGAGGATGAGGATGATGGGTTGAAGTTCAGACGGCGGAAGAGAGGATGAAGAAAGTGGTAATGGAATCGCTCACAGACGGGTGGATGGACATGATGTAGCTGGATGTACATCTATCTACCTCCCGAAACCCCATGCTAGTACATTCAATCTTCCACTCGCCGCTCTTGATCGGGACGCAGTCTTGGCTGGTCTTGCGAAAGCTCCGCCCGGCTTCACCGCGTGCCACGCTCTGGCGAATTCAGTGAACATCGTCACCTCGGATGCTGCAGTTCTTTGTACGATCTCATTGGCTAGTGTTGTCGTCACCACTGGACCGACAGCTTGGGTTATTTCCAAAGTCCGTGGTGCAGCAGACTGTGCAGTCGAAGCAGAAGCCGTCACCTCAATGGTAGGCTCCTCTGGCAATGTGGCCCAAGGCAGCGACCGCCGGGAATTGCGTCGCGAGGAGAAGCTTTGTGATCTGGACGTTGTTGAGGTGAATGTGGACAAGTTTCCGTCGCCTGACGGGTAGACTGGTCGAGATGATGCGGCGGGCGGCGGTGCATTGTGAAGTGCTTCAGCCGTATGCGGCAAATGATCCGTGGTCGCGAGAGGTGGTGAAACGTTGGGTACTTCGGTGTCATCTGGAGTGTTCTCGAGCGCCGCGCCGTGTTCGGTTAGCCCGATGTGTGGGCAGAGCCGACTCACGATTGCAGCGAATTGCTCTGCTGTGACTGGATCGTGTAGATAGGACTTGCGGTACTCCGCGAGCCACGGCAGAACATGAACGATGCTTGTTTCAAGTGAGACTTTGTCCCTCAGCCTGCACGATGTTGATTAGCGACGATCCCGAGAGCTCTGTTTCAAATGGTCGATGCGGAAGTTGAACATAATTGAGATGCTGTAGTGGGAAATGGGAAGTGGAATGTCAAAGTGTGCGATTGCATTGCTATCCAATGACTTGTGCTATGTTGTGCAACTTCCTCTACGCGGACCAGTGTGGCAGATTGTAAAATGCAAGATATGTCGGATCACTCACCACTGCTTTCGCTGCTCTCCACGGAAGAAGTCTCGCCTTCGCTCTTGGTGTGCCTCGCGGTAATCGAGTGGTTTCGGAGCTTCCACGGGTAATTCATCTGAGCTGTTTGGCGTCTGTGTGGCGGGCTTTCTGGGCAGAGGATGTGGAATGCGTGAAGTGTCGGTTGATGGTCGAGATAGACCATAGCTTGGGCGATACGAGTCGCCGCTTCTTGTGTGATCGGTCCTGGGGGATTGACCAGGATAAAGATCACTCCTGTCATGATCATCTCTTTGATGGCCACCCTGCTTCTGTCCATTGCGCTGCGAGCTTCCCGCTTGACCGCGGTCGCCGTCTTGCGTGTTGTCTGCTGGTGAAGATTGTGCAGACGTGGCGTTGACCAATTCAGTGCCAGAGGTCCGGTGATTCGGCTGGCCAACCCGCACCCATGTGCGATTTCCTCGAGGTACCGGCTGCGATCCTGGCCTACAACTTCCAGGACTTCCGGCACTGCAAGCAGGCGTCTTCACTGGTGACTGTTCCACTAAGGTCTGTGGCGATGGGTGGACTTGACCGAACGCTTGTTGTGGAAATTCGTGAGTAGTGCCAGGTGTCTGTGATCTGACCGGCTCATCAAAGAGTCGCAATGCACGTCGGTCCGTTGTGGTCGCGGCATCGTCGAGGCGTAGGCGGGACGAACTCTGCTGGCTCGCCGACGGTCCTCCTGGTGCACTGTGGCCTGATGGAAAACGCTCTGATCGTGAAAGCAAGCTGCTAGCAGAACTTGGTCTTTGCACACCGTGATTTCTTGCTTCATCTCCGGGTTGCGACAGGATTGTATGATCCCTTCCGGGGACTTGTGAGTGAGAGTCTGGCCCGATGTTTGTGCGACGTGGTGATGCTATAGCCGTTGACGGGGCGGTTTGAATTCTTGGCGAACAAGCTGGAGCTTCGTAGTTGGTCGACGGCACGACTTGACTGAACCGTTGAACGTTGAACTGCGTGGCAGCAAGATCAGGCTGCGTAGCTACTGTCCGCGGACTTCCAGACGCAGTCATGCTGGTCGTTCGAGCCCGCACTTGCACAGACTGCACCCGCGAAGGTCTTGGCCCAGTTGGAGCACCAGCAGGCGCTGCATTCTCGAGAAGCCGTGCACGGACTGACTCTGAATCTGATGGTCTACGGCTGGTTCTCTGTGCCCCGGAGCCATGCAATCTTTGTGACACAGAGCTTGCACTGGCTTGCGATGAATTGCTTGCTCGACTTGTGGGTCCGTTTCCTCGCTTCGGAGGAGCAGGTGGGCTTAGGGCGGTCCCACATTCGGCCTGTGTGGAGGAGCGCTTGTTCGGACTGGGTCGCATGGCGATCTGGGACACTTCATGAACCTCGCCTGCGGTATGCGTGGATGTACTGTTGTTGTGGATGGGTCGACGAGCTGGACAAGCTGCTGACTGCAGCCCAGAGACTCCAAATATCCCATTGCGCATAGTCACAGACTTTTGGCTGCCACTCACTGTCGCGCTACCCAACGAGAGCCTCGGTCTTTTTGAAGGCGTGTCATGGCTCTCTTGTATCGGCGCACCCGCACTACTATCAAGTGGGAGCGCGCGTTGTGAAGGGCTTTGCGACCAGGGAATGATCTCCGACTCATCAGAGTCGGAAGAGGAAGAGTGCTCCTCGCCTGCTTGCGCAGCCAGGCCGGAAAGCGGCGATGCAGCGTTTTGTAAGGATGGGACAACGAAATTCGTCGTCGATCCCTGTCGAGCTGGTGCTGCAGCGTCATTGCTTGCTTGATAATGTCTGTTCCATGCCTGTAACACAGCGACTGGGACGTTTGGATGAGGCAGGCTCTGGCCAGGCATTGGCGGTACGTGGCAAGTCTTTGCTTCCAGCAAGGCCATCTGGTTCGCCGGGATCTTGTGGCGTTTCGAGCTTTCTGGCCGTAGACGAAGCGAGGAACTTTGAATTGTCAGATCGCTTCCGACCGCAGCTGGCTGCTTCGTAGCTGAATGCGTAAGTCGCTGCCTCGATCGAGGTCGTGGAGTTATTGCGACGTCGGGCGCAACGACCTGCGCAGATGTCGGTGCGTCGTCATCATGAGCTACTTCCATACGATCTTCTGCAGCGTGTGCCGGTGACGGACTCGAGTGGCTGCCTTCTGCTATTGGTAGTTGCGCGACGTTTTCGCCAGCAATTCTGCGAGTGGTAGGTGGAATTGGCCCGGCGTTGTTGACGCCCTCTGCCATGCCAACACCATCGTGATCTAGTGATGCAGGCTTTCGTCGGCGCGGATTGGCTGCCTGAGTGCCGAATGTACCTTGAGTTCCCGGCGTAAGTATCGTATCGTGAGAGAGTTTGCGGCGTTTCGTAGCCGGCGGGCCTGATGTAACACCCGTTGATGTTGAGATCTGTGCCGGCTTCGTTGGTAGATTCGTCGTCTTTCTCAATAGATTCAGTAAGGCTTTTCCGCTCGTGACGCCTCCGGGATCCTCGCCAAGATCACTGGCTTTGCGCAATGATCCCTGGTCCTCTGGCACCTCAGATGACGGAGAGAACTCTGCGATCTGGTCGTGGTGCAGGGCGTGCGAGGTCACCATTTCCGGCCTTCCCGGAGTCGTGATGTTATTACCTTCACGCTCCTGAGTAGCGATCAGAGAATGTGGCGATGAAGCCGAGCCACTTCGTGCTACATGTGCGTGACCGCTTGCGCCGCCGTTGCTTGATCGATGTGATTGCGAACGCGCAGCATGATCATCGGCTCCGGTGACAGCAATTTGTGATGGACCGCCATTCGCAGCTGCGGCACCTGACGCGAACCTAGTCGCGGCCGCAGCAGCGTGGCCAGCAAGAGGCACAGAGTGGTCATCGTCTTGCTCGGCTCGAATGCGGGTGATCTCTTCCAACAATTGCTGAATTCTGGGCCGCTGATTGACTGGCTGGGGATCGCCCAGAGTCTTGCGATACTTGCCAACGTACTCTAATTGTTCGATACGAAGCTGAATTCGCTCATCGGAAGGTCCAAAGGGGGTGCTGATGACGCTGAGTTGCTGGCAGCATATAAGATCGCCTTGAGACGGTTCTTGGCCCGTCTCCAATCCAGCCTCATAAGCTGACCAGGCCTCTGAGGTCAGTGTCGCCCTGACTTGAACTTGCCCATCTGAGACAAGGCATTGCCCGATTTTCGATACATAAGCCTACTGCTGTCAGTATGCACTCATTGCGGACAAGGGCGGAATCGCACTCACCCTGACAATCTGCAGTTCTGACTGCGACTCCAGATCAGATCGATCTGCGGAGCTGCGAAAATTGCTACCATCGTCGCTGAGCCGGCCGATGGATGCAATACGTGGCGTACCGGGCTCTTGTTTGACTTTCGCTTTCCAGACAACGACTTCGTCCAGTTCTGCCTCAATTAGATCGCCCAGCCAAGGATGCCGCAAAGCCATTTCATCGTAGACAGCTTAATGTAAGCAAGGGTACGGATGCAACATGGCTAAGATAACCGTTGTGTGGTCAATATTGCCGTAGAGCACGTGATCATTGCGAGTGATGGAGCTCTAGTCATCGTGTACTGTCATGGAACCTCAGTGCGAGTGAGACGTGATCGGCTCGAACGCGAGTTGTCGATACCCAGTGTATCGCCCGGCAACTTTCGGTGCTCAGTCAGACGCGAAGTCGCAGCACGCGTAAAGTGACTTCCTGGTAAGCTTCGCGGCATGCTTC
The DNA here is from genome assembly GCA_036872775.1 of Oleoguttula sp. CCFEE 5521. Lineage (NCBI taxonomy): Eukaryota > Fungi > Ascomycota > Dothideomycetes > Mycosphaerellales > Teratosphaeriaceae > Oleoguttula > Oleoguttula sp. CCFEE 5521. The sequence goes on along the minus strand of JAVRRP010000281.1, from coordinate 8,426 downwards.
CGTCCCGCTCTCGCCCCGCTAGACCCCTGCTGTCTATCACGCCTATGACATGCAGTACACGAGCATAGCGTTACGCGATGTTCAGACCGAGAGTCGCACTTCTTGAACAGCAAAACCTTAGCCGTGCAGAATTCAACCAAAGCATACAACCTTGTCGACATCTCACATGCTAGACATCATCGCCCAAGGGAACACACCAAGCATCATATAGTAATCACAACACGCACTATGCAAAGAATCACATCTCCCGTGGACGATGGCACCGGAACCGCCCTCTCCGTCCGCGTCGTCGATTCTGCTACCTCTGCTTGGCGGGACGAGCTCGCGCCGAAGCTCACTGGTATCCATAACGTCCCGGAAAGAGATCGATAGAGATGCGCTGTCTCAAGCACTGGATCACATACATACCACTGCCTCTAGGTCCGAGACCCTGACATCGTTCCACGACTACGATGGAAGGGTGCCAGGCAGTAAGTCAGGCCCGAAGGAACTGGTCAGTAATGGCGTGAGTGGCTTGTATAATAGGCTGAAACAAAGTGTTGGAGGAGGGAGCCCCGTCAAGGACAATAAGCAACGACCTGACAGTTCGTCCTCGGTCTCTACGCAATCTACAATTCCCGTCATCAGTACAGTTCCTTCAGATCGCGGCGATGGGAGGCTTGCTCGTGGATCGAAGCCGCAACAGACTACAAAACCCGCGAATGTCTCATCTGTCGAGACCGAGGCCAAAGTGAAGTCACCGCTTACGCCAACCTTTGCGGCAAGTGCTCAAGACATAGTGCCGTCGTCAAAGGGTATCGCACCAGATCGTGGTGATACACAGCAGCCTCTTTCAGCGCAACGAGAGGATGAGGGCGCTGCTGCTGACGGGACTACTGCGGATGACGTGCGGCTATCACAGGACCTAGCAGCAAGTCGCGATCGAGATCGTGTTCGAGACGCTATTCTTAACGACGATCGTAGTGAAAGCGCCACGCATGCGTTGGCAAGGGTCCTATCCCACCATGAGCCTCAGAGTGCTCAGGTAAAGACCACGATTCCTGGCATGTTGTTCACATCGGATATTGATCGAAATGGGAACGTAAGTGCCAAGCCCGATGAATCGAACGACGGAGCACCAAACACGCTTTCTGTGACGGATGCCTTCAGTGCTAATGAACGCAGACCACCAATGATAAGGGTGGGTGTGTCTCACCTACCTGGATTCGATCCATCTCGGACGCCGTCACCAAGTAGAGTGCCTGACGTCAGCTCTTCGAACAGCTCCCAGATCGAACGAAGCGCACCCAGTCTGGAGCCTTCCGCGAATCTCAACACTGGACTGCAGCGGAAGAGGACCGGCCTAAAATCGCACGTAGCGCCACATGGCGTGCAGCCGATTGTGCCTGCCAATCTTAGAAGGAGAGTCATCAGCAAGGAGTTCTGGATGAAGGACATAAACGCAAAGGTTTGCTTCAATTGCGGTGAAGGCTTCTCGACATTCCGTCGTAAGCACCATTGTCGGACGTGTGGCCAGATCTTTGACGCCAAGTGCACAAGTCTTGTCGAAGGTCGTCCATTCGGCCAGCCTGGCACACTGCGACTGTGCAAGCCATGTGAAGAGATTATACTTGGTGATGCCGATGACGACTCCTCCGAATTGTCAGAAGATGGCACCGAGTCAATGAGGACACCGATTGCGCGACGATCAGCGATAACAGAGGGGATGTCACCGACTCAACTCGACGGCATGACACACAGCCTTCCAGATGGCAAAGGCATGGCCACTCCTTCTATCGGCATTCCGGCGTCACGTCGCAATAGGGAAGCCAAGCGGAGATCGGCAGTTATTGAGTTCGATACCCACCCTTCGCTTGCCCGGCCAAGTTCATCACGATCGCTTATGTCTTTGGCTGCGAGACCACGATCGTCAAGCCACCGACGCCACAACTCTCGCCATCAGTTGATACGGGCCAATGACGACCGCGCTCCCTTCCATCAAGATGCTGCAGGTGACCCAGAAAAGCGCACACCTCTTCCGGCATTTCACAACGACAACATCATTGACCCAGATCTCGCACCATACCTTTCAGACGAAGATTCCGAAGGCGAAGGTGAGCCGCAAAGCTTGTTCGCCGCCATGGCTTCAGACGGACGCGGCACGTCACCTGCTGATACTGATAAGCATGGTCTTGGTGGCTTCTTTGCAGCAGCTGTCAGGAGAAGCAAGAGCAAGCTTGGCGATAGAGCTACTGCTACCTCGAGCGTCAAAGGCATCCGCGATGATGACATGGCCAGTTTGTCAAATAAGCATGGGCCGCGTTTGCACAAGAGGCGCAACCCGAGCATTAGCAGTATCAACATGCAACGTCCATCTCCGCGTCATAGCAGGAGCAAGACCCTTTTGCGTACCATGGAGCATGAGCCTCAAGAAGATCCGCCACCGTCGCCAATCCACGGTCCTAGCTCAATTGGATCCCGCTTTGTACGTAGCTCAGCTATGCACGGCAAGGGAGCACCGTCAGTAGAGCTCAATCAAGCCAGCCTGGATCATGTCCGTAAGCTGCTGGGCCAATTACTTCACGACGCCAAGGTGCACAATGCTTCAGCATGGCAACAAGCCCTGGTCCCTGTGCTGCTGCAGTGCACGGATGATGTCGAGCCTGACGTTCAGCGTGGCGATGACATGGACATACGGCACTATATCAAGTTGAAGAAGATTGCTGGCGGACGAACCGGAGATACTAGTTATGTCTCCGGAGTCGTCTTTAGCAAGAACATTGCGTTGAAGAGCATGGCGAGGTCCATCGCCCAGCCGCGCATCGCCATTGTCACCTTTGCCATTGAGTACGCGCGACATCAGGCACACTTCATGAGCCTGGAGCCGGTGATCGCACAAGAGCGAGAGTACCTACATGTCCTCGTTGGCCGCATTGCCGCTCTACACCCGCAGCTTCTACTTGTGCAACGCAATGTCTCCGGACTAGCACTTGAGCTGCTGGAGAAAGCTGGTATTACGGTAGCGTTCAACATCAAAGAGTCGGTTCTGGCCGCTGTCGCTCGCATGACGCAGACGACGATGATTCGATCAGTTGATAAGCTGGCGATCAATCCATCTCACCTCGGCCGATGCGGGAGCTTCGACGTGAAGACCTACGTGCACCAGGGACTACGCAAGTCATACATAGTGCTGTCCGGGTGTTCCCCTGATCTCGGCTGCACGATCGTTCTGCGTGGTGCTGACATCAAGGTTTTGCGCACAGTGAAAAGAATCACTGAGTTCATGTGCTTCGTAGTCTACAATCTAAAGTTGGAGACGTATTTGATGCGAGATCAGTTCGTCTCGGTGCCAGCCACTCGACCACAACAGCTTGAAGATGCGAACAGGGCGGGCATTGGTCACGCAGCGGACGACCAGGTTAAGCATATCACAAACGGACATGACATTTCTGAAGCGCAGGCTGATGACAGCGTACCCTCTAAGTACGGCAGAATCGAGCAAGACACCCGATCACGCATCTTATCTGCCTCGCCCTTCGTAGTATTCATGCAGCCGATTATGCTCACCCAGCTGCGCGACCACGAGGCGAAGCTAGCTTACTCCAAGAAGCTGAGAGACCACTACGGCTCCGCACTCGAGGCCATGGACAATGCCACTAGCACGGATGTTCTGGACGAGCGCTTCGAGCTTGTGAAGCCGGAGATGGTGCACGCTGCTGAGATAGACAACCAGTCAAGAGCCGTGCGCGAATACCTACATGCCGTACACAGTGCCCAGTTCGACCGCACAATGGCCACTTACGAGACTCAACGGAAGCTTTGGGAGACCTTCACGTCGACTGTGATCAACCCTTACGACCCGTACGCGCATCAGACCATCGTCATGCTACACTCGACAGTCTCTAGCTTGACTTCAGCACCATGTATTGGCCCGGACTTGCTTGGTCTCGGCTTCTACGCGGGCTACAACAAGACTCAGCCGACGTTCGAGGAGGATTGTACCATCGGTCAATATGTCGAGGACCTTTGTCTTACCGCAGGTCAAACCTGCAAAGTGTGTGAGCGGAAGACGTACGATCATCATCGTCAGTATGTGCACGGCTACGGACAATTATCGATCTCGGTGCTGCGCCAACCCGCGAGGCTTCGAGGGTACAGCAACAGCATACTTATGTGGTCGACTTGTCGTATTTGTCAGGCAGAGACGACCATCGTGCAGATGTCCGAGAACACTTGGAAGTATTCGTTCGCGAAGTACCTCGAGCTCTCGTTCTGGAGCAGCCCTCTGCATCCACGTGCTGGTGTATGCAACCATGACATCCACAAAGACTTCTTTCGATGCTTCGGTTTCCAGGACTTGATGGTACGAGTCCAGTACGATGCAATAGATATCTACGACGTCGTCGTGCCAAAGCCGATCATCACCTGGAAAGTGGAGGAGGATCTCACGGTCAAGAATGAACAGTACACATACTTTGAAGCACGGCTGACAGCCTTCGTGGACTCCATTCGGAAGCGTCTCAGCTCCATCAACGTCGATACACTTGACGAGAAGCAGATGATGGAAGCGCTGGAGATGATTGAGAAACTTCGCAAGCGTGCTGAAGATGATCACCGAGACCTCCTGCTGAAACTTCAGACCAAATACGGCACCTCGCGTTACTATGAGCTTATCCCACTGAATCGAGCACTACGTTACATGGACGAGAAAGCTATCGCATGGGACCAAGCCTTCAATGATTTCGAACGCGACTACTTTCCGTCCGAGAACGACATTCGCAAGCTCGCAGCAGCACAGCTGAAAGAGATGTTCTATGGTTCGCACTCCTCCGCTGATAGTGTAGCGAGCGATGTGAGCGACAATGAGGGTACGGAGATGACTGCGATGCCTGCTAAATCGCTCGGCCAACGCGTGGCTGACGAAGAGGTACACGACGAGAAAGTGCACGGTGCAATGACATCAGTCGCTCAGGATCATAGACCGAGCCTGGACGACGGCGAAGGTCATGTACATGTCGATGAGGAGCCGTCGGCTCTGGGCGGAGCTCAGCTCACGCGCAAGCTATCACCCCGAGAAGAGCAAGAGCAGGTGGTCGATCGCAATGAAGTTAGGCACCTGGATCTCGCAGTCGCTGCTCGTTCTCCAGAAGATGATAACGCCGATGCCCGACATGTGCCAGAAGAGCAGCTCGCTGGATCAATAATCTCCGAGAGTAGTGAAAGTACCCCACAGGAGTCATTCTCGATCCAGCCGAAACCTCTCAGTACTGGTCTACTGCAGCGGATCGAGCAGATCCGCAGTAACAGGGTCAGTGACCTGGAGTCTACGGAACCCCCAGAATCGAAGATCCCACGGCTCGTAGAGCTCAAGAAGCGAGATGCGCCTGTCGCTGGGTCTGTTCCACCACTTGTGCGCGCGCAATCGCAGCCTGCCCATGTACCACGCCGCAATCTTGCACCACCCACCGAGCACTCAGACGTGATCCCTGGTCCCTCACCAGCTGTAGAGAACCAGTCACTGGAGCGTAGGCTTGGCGATAGGTTAAATCAGCTTGGGAAGGTTGGTAAGATGCCTCCTTCGTTGATCCCGCGATCCATCCCGACGAAAGAACACTCTGTCCCGAGCAGCGTGTCTGCACTCGCGAAGCACTTCGAGCAGATGTCGCGCGAGTTCGAAAAGGAGCGTCTCAAGGAGCGGAGACAGAGGGCGGCGAAGAGTCGACAAGCTCGAGCGAATCCTCTAGCTAGTAGCAGGCCTCTGGTCGAGGTGTACGAGTCAGCGACTGATGCCGTTGGTGAGCGAGCAGCCTTTGGCGAAGACATGCGGGATGATGCGACAGGGAAAGTCACAGAGCCTGTGTCGGTCATCGATCATGCGGTGGCTTCACAGCAGCCCAGCTCGGAAGAGCTCCCGTTAAGCGATGCGATGCAGAGCAGCAACGAGATCACGCCGGCAGCAGCATCTGGCGAAGACACGATCACCACCGACACTGACAACGACAGCATCGACGCGACTGACACTACCACGCGGTCCCGCGACACCTCGGACCCGCCGTCACACATCTCCGGCTCAACCCTTACCTCTCCCTCCGCTCAGGAACTAGAGTTTTCCGCGGGTATTGACATTCCGGAGCACAAGAAGAATGTCTGGTTCAAGATGCTTGCAGACTTTTGGTCGAAACGTTCAGCATCAGGCTGGACCAATCTTGAGTACCCACTGCACAACACCGAGCACGTCTTCGAAGATTCGGACATCATCGTGCGCGAAGATGAGCCGTCGTCGGTCATTGCGCTATCGCTGGCGTGCGCTGACTACCAGGTGAAGGTGAAGCAGTTCCGGAGCTCACCGAAGAAGGACGCGCGCAAGCGAAAGGCAGCATCCAGGTCATACGACGAGGTATCGCCACACGATGAAGAGCACGTGCGAGATATTGAAGCGTCCTTACTGAGCGACACGGGAACTCACATGAAGTACACCTTCGCACATGGATCTGTCAAGGCTTCGTGCAAGATCTTTTACGCGGAGTCTTTCGATGCGCTGCGGAGACGCTGTGGCGTGTCGACGCGCTTCGTCGAGTCATTGTCACGATGCCTCAAATTTGACAGTAAGGGCGGGAAGACCAAGTCTTTGTTTTTGAAAACACTCGACAACCGCTTCATCATCAAGTCACTGCAGGAAGTGGAGCTGAAGGCGTTCACGAAGTTCGCCCCCGACTACTTCGCCTTCATGTCTTACACGCTGTTCCACGGTGTCCCGTCTGTCATTGCAAAGATGTTCGGCCTCTTCCAAGTCACCATCAAGAACCCTGCGACCGGGATGGACTTTTCGTACTACCTGCTTGTCATGGAGAATCTCTTCTACGAGCACACTCCCAACCGCCGCTTCGATCTCAAAGGCAGCATGCGAAATCGCAAGATCTCGCCCACCGGTCTACCGGACGAGGTCCTTCTGGACGAAAATCTCGTCGAAACGATCTTCGAACGACCCTTGTTCATCCACGCTGGCTCCCACCGTCTCCTCCACGCCAGCGTCTGGAACGACACGCTCTGGCTCTGCAAGCAGAATGTTATGGACTACTCCTTGATGGCCGGCTTCGACGACGCCTCCAAGACGCTCGTGGTTGGTATCATCGACTGCATTCGGACGTACACGTGGGACAAGAAACTTGAGAGCTGGATCAAGGATCGCGGCAAGAACAAGCCTACCATCACAAGTCCGAAGGATTATCGGAATCGTTTCAGGGTTAGTATGATGCAGTATGTGTTACAAGCGCCGAATTGCTGGTTTCCCTTCTTGGGCCAGATTGGGGCGCCTAAGAGGCTTGGGGATGGTGGTGGGTTGGATGAGGGCGGGGAGTAGTACTACCCTGCTGGCATTGGAGGGACGGTGTTCTGGAAGGACGTGAAGTGGGGAGATTGATTACTTTGTTTGATGACGGGTTGTTTGCGTTCTAGCGAGGGCAAGAGGGTTTGGCATAGCGTGGGCTGTCGTTTGGGTATGGCATTGCCGAGGGGCGGGATCACGATGGACGACTCTTATTAGCTACGATAGTCTAGCTGCATTGAAGCATTGCATTCGCATTCAGATGATCCACCAGATCGACGCTGTGTTTCATATCGTCCCCGCATCTGCAGATCAGGGTTCAAGGTTTCAGATCGTGTACCTGCATCCATGTCAAGTGCGATAATCCGATCACAGCACTAGCGGTATCTAAGGGATAGCCAGGCAAAGGCTACGGCTTGACCAGGATCGTATAGTTGCCCAATCGCGCCTCGGATCTCGATAAGATGGCGACCGTCCTGCCCCTCCGCGCGAACACAAACTCTACAGGCAGCGCTAGCACCTCTACCTCCCTGCGCCAGTCGACCTCCTCCTTTCCCTCAAGCGGCGATCGCTCCACGGCCCAATCCCTCCTTAACCGGTCCGCCGACCCCTCAACCCACCGCTCCCAACCCTCAAATGCCTCGAACAACTCCCACCGCAGCTCCATCTCCAACGGGCCCCTCACAATGGCTGCCCACCGCCCTCCCCAACGCCGCGTGCAGAAACCGATCAAGTCACGCTACCCGGCTGATAGCACGGAGAAGCATGTCGAGTACATTCTCGTCGCGAGCTTTGATATTGATCGGGGGAGTGTGATGGAGCATCAGTACCCTGGTCCGGTGGGTGGGGACGAGGTTATGCTGGCTGAGTTGATGTTGCCGGATCAGACGCATTTGAGGAGCCAGGACTGGACCATCTTCTTCCTGCATAAGGATGCCGAGGCCGAGGAGGAGGGGTTGGAGGGGAAGAGGAAGAAACGTAGGAAACGAGATGAGGGTCAGGTGGACGGTGGGGCGCAAAGAGAGGATGAGGGCGAGGAAGAATGGGACAGCGACGATGAGCAAGACAGTATGGACGGTCCGCCACTGGTCTATGTTCTCAATCTGGTTAACACGAAGACGGA
>JAVRRP010000280.1:0-21821 GCA_036872775.1 Oleoguttula sp. CCFEE 5521 | reverse complement strand
CGATGTCTTGCCTGCACAGAGCGCGTGCAAAGTCGTTCCTGGTTTGGAGCAGGAGCTTGATAAACTGGTCGCTTTCACTGTCGGTTATATGGGTCACGGGATAAGCAGTCTGCTTAAATGAGTGCCATCGGTCATGAATGAAACGCTTGATGTTGTCACTCTCGATTGAAAGGAACGAGCGCAACACTGAGCTACCGCGTTGATCAATAACGTTCGTGCGAGCGTTATGCTTTAGCAGCTCTTCGACGATATCCCACTCCTCATGCGCAAAGGCCACAAGCAGCGCACGGCTTCCTTCTGGGTCCTCGTCGCTGTCGGGACTGATTCCGGACTGGAGTATGAGGCGTACCGTTTGGCGCGAGCCGTTACAGATGGCGTAGCGCAATGCCCACTGTCCTTGACCTTGTCCTGACATTGTTTTGCTGGGCTGAATGCGTGACTTGAGGAGTTCCTGTACACAGTCAACGTGTCCGAATTGTGCAGCTAGTGCCAGTGCAGTACGTAGGCTGGAGATGGTCACGCCTTGCACCCTTGGCACCTCTGCGAGATCTAGAGGCACAGCATGTGCATGATCGTCCCACTCTAGACTTTCTATGACCAGCGAGATGTCCATCAGGACACCAGAGGAAGCTCCATTTCGAAGAAGCAGATTGACAATCTTCGTCTCACCCCATCTGCACGCCCAATGCAGGGGTGTACCTCTCAGGTCATATGCTGCTGCATTCACATCGACTTTCAGCTTGATAAGCTTTTCGACAATTGACCATCGCCGCAACTGTGCTGCGGCGCAGAGTGGACTGCCATTTAGGGGGCTGTCGAGGTCGACGTCTGCGCCGCGATGCACCAAGACGTCGAAAACATGCTCATGGCCAGCGGCGATGGCATAGTGTAGTACTCCCTGGCCCTGCGCATCCTGGTAGTCGACATCACCGGGACACGATGCCAGTAGATGGCGAACTCGGGAGGTTTGACCCTTTGTGATGGCACGGAGCAACGCCTCGCCCCGTGTGTTGGCATCGGTAGTGGCATCTGATTGCCGTTCATGGAGCGGATGATTATAGGTGTTGCCGGGAGGACTCGTCAGTGCTTATAAATTGCAATGTGCTGTGCGACCTACTATTATAGACGTCTCCAACATGGGTATTGGCATGCCCGTCAGCGTTCAGGGTGCCTACGTTGACACCCGAGCTTGCATCAACGGGCTTGGAGGCCATGCTGCCCCAATGTTCATGGGATCATGAGGCCATACCTTATTGCTCAAGGACTGGGGTCTATCAATGCATGATCCTCCCAGCCTCGCCGAAGTGGCGAAGCGGTTGGCGACGCAAGCACGGGCCTTCATGCACACTGCATATCGTGTCTAGCCTTGTCAGAATGGACAGCTTCCAGATACCAGCGACAGGGACAAGACAAAATTCGCAGGCAGCTGCAAGCGTATTGTACGGAACCCTTGGCTTTGAAATGCCACTGAACAACCCAGCGCCGCGCTCAACGATTAGCTCACCAAAGTTACCCCATCTGTCTGTCCGTCACTTGAAATCCCATGCTAGGACTCGTGATGCGTCCGCTCGACTCCACCATATGCTTCGGTACCTGTAAAGGACTCTATTTCGGTGCGCCCTTCCACTCGACCCTCTGCCCACAGTCAAGAACCTTTCGCTCGGACCCAGCGCAAGAGTATCCATAGGATCGACCAACGAATGTTGGCAATGTCGAGAACCGTTCAACAACCGACGGTCCCACGAAAGGATCGCAGCCTAGCCAAATGCCACGCCACAGATGCGGGCTCTCTTCGAGAGTGGTCTGGGTTGCGCTCGCGTGCTTAGTAGCCCTGCTCGTTGGCACGGGAGTCTGAGTAGGTGTAGGATTTAGCGTGCGCTCGCGGCAGACGTCGCAGCGCGCCACCACGACCATCGTCAAGTCAAGCGTACCCGTCGAGTCAACCAAGGGCACAGGTCTGCCAGCCACCACGACAGTGGCTACAATACCGGATGCATCCGTCACGACGTCTACGCCGTTACTAGCGACGACACAAGTGCCCGAGGGCACGAGTATCCTGCTTCGCGATCGCCCGTCTTCCAACAACACGCTCTACTCCTACCTTCACTAGATACTCCAATGCTGTTCCGCAAATTCTGTGAAAGGCAATGTACGCCATTGCAGGTACTTTTGCGATCAATCAGCGAACTGAATCTGTAGATGAGTGCATCGGTCTCTGCGCCGAATGCAACGTGCAGAACAAAGCGCAGACCGCGAAGAGTCTGAAATCGATCTGTGATGCTGTGTGCTGGAGGAACGGCAACGCGCCGGATGACTTGGCTCGGCAATGCTTCGATTAAGTGACTGCTGCAGTTGATGCACCTGGTTTGGTATCACTGACCCGATGAGCAGGCCGGCAGACCACGAACTCGAGCGATGGCAGCTTCGCGTTTGGTGCGGGCAAATTCCATCAGCCACGATAGTGGAACTTTGATCAACCAGCAGCTCGTGTAATGATTCATAACCGCGGGACGCGAAGTTCTGAGCATTACCTTGTTACACGCTACAAATTTTGTACCGAAGCTACTGTGACAAACACCTTGCAAGAGTTTCTCCGCTGCGCCTGCATGCAGTGGGAGATGCCTCGGCCTCTCTGTGCATTTCGGACGTGTCAAACGCCGCTATATGTATGGTTGCTGCAGCAAGAATGACCTATTCCACCGGTGAGAGGCTGGGTCTGCTATCTCTCAGCGAATGTACACCACGAATCCTCGTTGTTGTGGATACATTGATAGTAGCACAAGACGCCTTCCGGGACATGCGGAGAAGCGAGAACACCAAGTGCCCATGAAAACAGTCACTGGCCTCTCCATGATACCATTCTCTCATATTCGCTGCAGTGGGTACATCAATAGATGCACAAGAACGTGCAAGATTTCCCTGAGAAACCGCTACTTCACTACTGCCTTACATACGCTTACCGCGGCTCCTGAAGTCCTTGTACACTTCCAACATCTCCGTCGTGATACCACGTGATGTAGCTCCAATCGCAGCGTTGAAGTCTTCCATAAAGATACGCTCATCGCCACCCTGCTTAATCGTCCGTCTCAGTACAGCTCCCACCGCCACATCACAAATTTGCACAATCTCCGCACCAGAGTAGCCGTCCATGCGTTTTGCCAAGCCAGCAACGTCGAGGTTCTCGCCATTTTGTACTTTCTTGAGCTGCAAGGCAACGATATCGCGTCTAGCAGCCTCGCCAGGTGGCGAGAGATATACATGCTGGTCGAATCTGCCGGGTCGAAGCAAAGCTGGGTCGAGAGTATGTGGCTTGTTCGTCGCCGCCATGATTTGCACGCCTGTAAGCGCCTCAAATCCGTCCATCTCGTTCAGTAAAGTGGTCAGCACATGCAGTCCGCTGTTGCCACCAGCATCCCGATCCGAGCCAATAGCATCGATCTCGTCGAAGAAGATGATGCAGGGTTTTGCAGCCTTCGCCTTGCGAAAGATCTCGCGCACAGCTCGCTCGGATTCACCGACATACATGCTGATGAGCTCGGCTCCCTTGACAGCCAGGAAATTGAGGCCATACGTATTCGCTACAGCTTGTGCCGTCATTGTCTTGGAGCATCCGGGAGGACCGTAAAGAAGAACGCTCTGTTGCCAATGTTCGCGACCAACTCGTATCAGCTTGTCCATATGATGTAGTGGCCAGCCGATAGTCTCATCGAAAATTTCCTTCATGGCATCTGAGCCGCCGATGTCGTTCCAGGTTACGTTGGGGGCTTCGAGAATGATCTCGCGCAGTGCTGTCGGACGAACCTCTGTCAAACCGACATCAAAGTCTGCCATCGTGACTGTGGGACTGCTGAGCGCCGAAGTCTGTTGCTCATCGTTCGAGACGACGCGGCTGTGCGCGGTGCCATCGACGAGTGTCGTGGCTGTGTCTTCGGACTGCGGCGATGGTCTCACGTCCACTGTCACCCAGGTCTCATCGGGTGCACGCACTAGCGCAGCATTCTTGGCGGCTTGCGCCAGCATCCCCAGGTCCTTGCCGGTGAAGCCGTGCGTACACGCAGCAACGGTAGAGATGATGTTTCCTGCGAAACAAGCACCAAGCTCTAGATGTAGTATCTGCAGCCGGGCTGTAGCATCAGGTATGGGAAGTTCGTACATCTTTGAGAAGCACTGCTTAGCGATAAGCCCATTGTGTAAGCTTGACATCGATGGTGCAGCAGCTATGACCAGCACAGTAGTGCCATAGACTCCTTCGATGGCAGACTTGAGCGCAAGGGCAACTGGCTTGAGCAACGGATCCCCAGCGCCTGCGACCTCGTGAAGGTCGTCCATCAGGATCACGCTAGGCCGCTCCAGCTTAGCTTTCTCGAAGACGGCGTTGATTGTGTCAGCATTCTTTGCAGTGGTGCCGAGCAGCTGAAGGGGATTGATCCGGAAGGTCCTCTGGCTGCCGAACGCCGCGGCGACCTTATTCAGCAACAGTGTCTTGCCCGTACCTTCGTAGCCATGCACCAAGACGGCAGCGTTGCGCGCAAAGTCGACTTCGGCGTTGGCATGTTTGGCTTGTTCGCAGATGTTGTACAAGCGCCGATTGAGATCCTGTATCTGTGCGTGCAGGCCACCGATCTGAGCAGCATCTAGGCAGATGCTGAGCTGTCCAGGCACCTCGGTGTTGCGCGTCGTTGTTCCCTGAGTGAAGACCATCTCGGTGCTGTCGCCAACAGTATACAATGCTGGGCCTGACTGAGGTGCTGATCCATGAGATTCGATGTGCTCAACAAAGTAACGCTTCCTAAGCCCTTTCTTCGCAGCAACGTCGAATGTCATACCAACAGCGACTGCCTCGCAGTTGTCGTCGACTGTACCAAGTCAGTGCAAGAGCTTCCATCATGGTGGAAGGCACGTACAAAGCGCCGTCCTGCACCGATGTTGCCACGATCCGCTGTCTATTTCGTACTCTGACGGCGTAACATCGACAAGCTCGATCTTTGCAGCTTGCGCAGTCTTTTGCGTGGACTTCTGGATCTTGACATTCTTGCCGAGCTGGAAATTAAATGTCTCCCTCATGGTCTCGCTCATCTGAACTGGAGGGTTCTTGGGGCTGTTGCTCGAATCTGAGCCACGCCACGCAATCCCGATGCCAACCACTTCATCCTGGTGGATCTCACACAGCGCTCCAGTAGTGAGACCTAGCTTCGTAAGTGCTCCAGCATCAAGGAAAACCCTGTAGGCCTCCCTGAGCCCAGCAGCTGCCTTGCGGACGGTAAACTGCTTGTCCGCCATTTGAATTTGAGTGGTTTGATGTGCATGCAGCGGAGGGTATGAAATACGAAGAGTATGTCTTCCTGTATGAGTCAAGCTGCTAAGTTTTGCAACGAAATGGCAGGAATGATACACTTTCTCCGAATTTGAGAGTACCTCGACAACGCTCCTGCCTGCTCAGCTGCGGCGTTGTGGGACTACCTTGGTCGGTGACGGAGAGACCAATTTCATCGAGACTTCGCTGGCTATGTTATCGTCATGAGTGCTTTATGTGCCTCTCCAGCGTTATCAATCGCAATGCTTCACTGCTGTGGTCATATTGATAGATGCACAAGAAAGTTCCAGCTGCCGGGGAGAAGCGCGCTAGTATAACCTTATCTTGAGCCTATTTCCCCCCGACTTCACCTCCGCTTCGGGTCACCCGTCTTAGACAACAACCCACGGTGATTGATGCTAGCAATTGATGCTCACCGCGTCGGTGCTTGGGAGGCGCAGTATCTGTACTGCATGGCGCCGCTACAATGAAAGCTGGCTGACCCGCTGCCGAGGATTGCATGTAGGCGCGAGGACCAATGCAGGAGCATGGGGAGGCACAGGGAAGGGTGAAACAAGACGCAAGGCGAAGAAGCGGGAGCCGTCGCTGATCGAGCAACTGTTCCCTGAGGAGAGTCGTCAACATGAAGCGAAGGGCGCGCCACGAAAAATCCCTCGACTACCACTAGAACCCGCACCACTACCTCAGCGAAGTGTGGCAGACAACGCGGACGCCCGGCCAGGCGATATTCAGACTCCGAGCCACCCCAGCCACGCTCGCGCATATGAGATAGCACAATCGGCAACGAGCTACCTGCTCCTACGGAACGCCAGCAAGCACCTGACCATACAAGATTTTCGGCGCTTGATTCCTCAGGGGAAGCACATCGAGGGCTGGGCATTGGAGCAAGGCGACATCGTTCAGATCATCCCTGGGCGGAATCTGCACACACTTGAAGCCAATGGTCTCTACATCCTTAAATTCTCCTCACCCATCAGCGCCTTCGCGTACCAAGGTCACGTTACCCGGATCGCTAAGCTGGTCGCTGAGCAGACGCCAACCTCGCTTTACTCGGGCATTCCTCCACAACCTGGCTATATCCTCGATGGCATGGACGTACATGCCGCGATCGAAGCCTACACTCTGAAGCCTGCGACGCAGCGTCTGACGTTGCGCCAGCTCAAGCCTCCACTTAGCCGTGCCATTGCACCACAAGTACGATTTGGCGGACACCCGGCATTGACTCAGCGGCCCGGCAAGATGCCTTTTGAGCTGCGGCTTACGCTGGATGGACCGCAGCTTGCTATGCGCCGCATTCGGCACGTGATCTACGAGAGTGGTCGAGCTCGGGCGTTGTCCTGGTCTGGAGGAGAAGAAATGAACGTGCCAATCAGCGAGTGGGTCCCACCTAAGCGGTATGGTGAGGTCGGTCCACCGAATGGGGAGAGTACGAAGAGTCATATGGAGGGAGACGCAGTTACAGAGTCCGAGGAGGCCGTAGAAGAGGAGATCGAGAATACAAGTGAGCAGCACAAGCCAGCCGAGCTGAAGCGACGGAAGCCAAACCCGGTGTTCATACTTGGCTTCCACACGGAGCACGCTGCGCAGAGCTTCAAGCGATACTGGCATCGCCGGCCGATGGAATGGGAGGGAGATCATGCTGATGAAGAGGGTGATTTGCCACCAATTGCAGATGTTGATCTGCTATGGTAACTGAAAGCTTCTACTCGAATCGCTGCCTCGCGTAGTTTTCGATTATTCTTGGGTGTCTATACGCGTACTCAGTGGAGCTGATGTGGCGTACAGTGTCGCTGAGAGGCCACATCACACGCATTACGTGCCAATAGAATCCGGAGATCGCAAGCCACCGCGTTATTGGTACACCTGCCTTAGTGTCTCGCAGGGGACCTAGGCGGAAGAATGTTTGATCAATTGATATAATGGATTTGAGACAGGGGCCGTGAATCTGAAGACCGTTCATACCTTTTCGGCCTGCAATGAATGGGAGTTTCACGGGTACCGGTCGCTCTTTCCAGTCAAATGCAAGATATCTTGCAGCTTGGCGTCACAGTCCGCCAGGGCTACAACTTCTTCTCACCACATCCACCACTTCCACTTTCTTTTCATACCCTTGACACTGTTTCTGGTGCCACAGTGTCGGCCACTCATTCAGCTACAATGGACGGTGCCTCGCAGAGCGTCGGCGACAACAGACCCAAAACGCCTGACAGAGTCTCGTTCTCCAAGCTCGGGGACGTTGTGCTCGTGCTGCAGGACAAACGCGAGCTCACGGTCTTCTCGCACCTCCTCACCCATGCATCCACGACGTTTCGAGTCTTGTTTGGCCCGCACTTTGCGGAAGGTCAGCAGGAGCGAGGCGTACAGCAGCCGCTGAGATTGCCTCTCCCAGACGATGACTCCGAGGCTATAATAGATCTGTGCGCCATACTTCACCTAAAGCCCATTCACAACGTGAACAGCTCTGGCGACGGGACCGTGGCCATCATTCGCATAGTAGGGCTTGCCATCACAGCCGATAAGTATGACTGTACATCCTCTATTGAGCTTGCCTCGAATGGTCTGCTCTCGCGTTTCATGCAGCTTGGAGGCACTAGCGGCCTTAGCATGGGAGCACTGAGTGATCTGGTGCTCGCCACATATCACCTGCGACTACCGCGCCACTTTGCGGTCTTCACAAGCCGACTTGTCGTAGATCATGATGGACAATACTCTAAACTTCTGGATGAGCCTGTCGTTGATCGATTGGGAGCTGTGTTCATTGGTAAGCTCACCCGCATACTTTTAAAACGAGCGGCTTCTGTTGCTAATACTAGCCAGTCTATCTCGACGAGCAGCGAAGCGCAGCTCGCAAGAAGTGTCTCGAACTAATTGAAGGTCTTGGGAAGAAGTGGTGCTGCACGGAGTCGGCAAGTTCGAGCTACATGCATGCATTCGCCGTCACAAAACACCACAACATTCAATCCGTGGGACTACATCATGACTTGCACAGCTGCTCTCTATCGCAGACACTATATCGTCTTGCAAAGAGCGACATCGTCAGCTGCGGCCTGGCATGCGATCACGGGCCCAGCAGAACCGCGATCAATCAGGAGAAGTATGAGAAACTGGCCTCTGATGTGAAAGACGTGGCGCATGGTTTGTGTCTGGACTGCGTGACTGCTGCGCCGGGCAAGTGCACTCACCAGGACGTACTGTTGAGGTATATCAGAGAGAATGGAGGTGCTTGACAGGTACCTCGCGCAAATGGGACAGGGACATGCTTGAGCAGCTCTATGGAGTAGCATTCAGAGTGGGAGTCGGGTGTCGTCGGATGAGGCTCTGGCAAGTACTGAAGCTTGCTCCTGTTCTCGTATCTCTTCTCGTAGCTATACCATGTCGGGCAATCGACATTCACTCAAGAGCACAGTGGCGACCGTGCAGTCTGCTGATGATGGTTATGAGACGCCAGAAAAAGAGTATGCAGTCCAATGTCAGGAACCAAGCTGCTTAGTACCTGTTGAGACCCTCGCATGGGAGATCTGGGCACTTGGTTGGATCTGCGTGCGCTTGCATCGGCAAGTGCCAATCTCACCTCAATCGTACCTTCCACATCACTACGAAGAGAGGCACCAAGTAACATGTCTTGCAGCCCGTGCCACGCGGTACACCACACAGCAAACAACACGCAACATCGCCCACACTCTCCCCTCCGCATCAACAGCACTCCCTAGAACGATGGCTGCTGGCACGATCGTACTCTCTACGAACGGGGACGTGATACTAGTCCTATCAAACAAATCAGAGCTCAAGATTTCCTCGCACTTCCTCAGCCAGGTTTCGACGACCTTCCGTGCTTTACTTAGTCCTCGTTTCGCTGAGGGTCAGCAACACCGCAGCGCGAAGTTCCCTCAGTACATCCATCTTCCAGATGACGACCCAACTGCAATGCTCGATCTTTGCTCCATCTTACAGTACATGCCCCTGGACGAGGCGATGCGGAGTCAATCCGATGCACCGACTGTGAAGCGCATTATTCAGTTCGCCATTACGGCCGACAAATATGACTGTGCCGCGGCGGTCGAATTGGCAATCACTGGTCTGCTCGCGAGGTTTATGCAGCCTAGTGGCACGCTATCATTGTGTCTCGCCCATTTGAGCGATCTGGCACTCGCTGCGCACCTTCTTCGCCTGCCTCGCCACTTCACGGTCTTCACCAGCCGTATCGTCACGGAGCACACAGATCCCTTCTCTACGTTGCTGAGCGAAGCCATCGCTGACCATCTGGGTGCAGGCGCAATCTGTGAGCCGCACATGAACGGTGTGGATTTGGCAATTCGCTAACATATAATAGTCGCGCTCGAGGAACAGCGTACCGCAGCTCGCATCAAATGCGCAGCAGATGTGGAAGGACTAGCGCTCAACGCCTGCGACTTGTGCTACAAGACCGGGCTGTTCAACAACTTCACCAACGCGCATGCCAAGATCTTCAATGCGGAGGGAGATCATAATCCTTTCAGCACTGTCAACTCATCGTCTCTGGGGGTGTTGAAGAAGAGCGTCCTACGGTGTGACGACATTGTCGTCACTGTAGTCTGTCCCGAAAGGAGGGACGGCGACACCTACTACACCATCGAGGAAGAGGCCATCTGGCAAGTCGCCTACGGGATTCGCGATATTGCTCACGGACTCTGCCTATCTTGCGCAAAGGCTCCGAAGGAGTCGTGCTTGCACAAAGATGTGCTTGTGGGATACGTCGAGGAGAATGAAGGATTGTGAGACGCCAAGATTATCGTAGAATGGTCTCAGACTCATATCGCGCGGAGGGCTACCGCTACACGAAATCTAAGGATAACGCTGCCTACGGCATTCAGCGAGGTCGGTGCTCTCCTGGAGCAGCATGTCTCGTGCGTACCAGCCAGACCCGCTCGATAGCAGAAGCAGGAAGGCAGTGGGCGACCAGCAGTGCTTGATGTAAGCCCACCATAGGAGCGATGTCACAGGCTCAGAGCGTTCATTCGGAGCCTGACTTCGATTACTTCTCAAGTCTACCATAGAAGATTTGAAGAACGGCAAGCAGTGGTCCCTCACAGCGTATACCTGAACTGCGGATTCTTCATATCCGTCGAATCATCCTCAAAAGCATGCTCATACCCCTCCATAACCCCACTAGCGTCCCTCTTCTTGTTCTCCTTCGCACACACCCATCGATAGATCAGCGCCAGCACGATGCAAGCCGCGCTCGTAGCAACCTATCACTCAGTCAGGACCCGTGCTCAACCCCAATATCCTCTCAAAATAGCACAGTTCGACTCACCGTAACAATCCACCCCGTAGTATACAACGGCTTCTCACTCTGCAAAAACACCAGCGGCCCCATGAAATTCCCCAAACAATACCCTACAAACATGCCACTACTCCCCACACTCCTCTTAGTATATCCCGCAGTATTCGCAATAACCATACTCATCAGCACCGCATAGCCGCCGCCATAACTCGCCAAAATATAAACTGCGAAGAGCTTTGCTCCGGTGGCGGACTGTGGCAATTTCCAGAGCAAGAGGGAAGCGAGCAGCGTGCCGGAGACAGTGGTTGCGACGAGGTAGGCGCGCATACCTTTTATTTTCATCGCGATGAAGGGAGCGGAGAGTTCGATTGTGCCTATTACGAAGCCCGCCGGCATGACGAGCAGGAGGGAGTTGAGGCCGGAGAAGCCGAGGTCGTTTATGATTATGGGGGTGAAGGTTGAGACTGCGATGTGTGGTCAGCTTGGTATGACAGGAGGGCAGGGAGAGGAGAACGAACCTGGACCGTTGGCTACGAGCATCGTCAAAGCCATGCCGAATGTGAGCCAGAATTTGCCGTCCCCAAGCAATTCCCACACCTGCTCGATCTTGAAGTGGGTGTTTCGGACGCCGCTGTTATTCACCCGCATCCTGGCGACTGCAATATACCTCTCCCTATCAGTGAATCCCTTCGCGCGGATGGGATCAGGCGGCATGAAGAACAAGATGACGAAAGCCCATAGCACTGTCACAGCGCCAGCGACGATATACATGTACCTCCACGGGCTGAGGGATCCAGAGATGTGGCCGAGCCCGTAGTTGATGAGCGGCGAGACTATGGAGACGTAACCTGTCATGGAGTACCAGATGCCCATGCGGAAGGCTTGTTCTTGTTTCTTGTACCAGCTGTGACGGTGTTGTCAGAGCGGAGCTTGCGAAGTTAATGGAGTCAGGAAGCTCACCTGCCGACTACCAGCATCCACCCTGGACTCACACCGGACTCCAATGCTCCAAGGAAGAAGCGCTGCACATACAGCCCTTGATGGTTCGTGCAAGCTGCTGTAGTCATGAGGCATAGGCCCCAGAGTAGCACGATGGCGAAGATGACTTTCTCGATGGGATAGCGCTGCGCCAGCAGGATGGCCGGGTAGCTTCCGACGATGAAGCCGGGGTAGAAGATCGCAGCGCTAAGACTATACCTTAGCCCCACTGTCAACGCTAGATCCGTCCGCAGCCCGAAGAGTGCCTGTACTAGCAGTCAGCAACTACTGCCATCTCTTTCTCTACGTGTCGCCCTCTGTCCCCGCTTCGCCCTGTCCCCTCCCCTCGTCCCCCATTCCCCATCCCCCATCTGCCCCGCCCAACTTGGATAGAAGGAGTACTTACGGCCTGGCTCAACATAGCCTTATCGTAATACTGCAGTCCATACGTCACACACAGTATACTCAACAACCTGCGATCAATTTTCTTCGTTAACTTCTTCTCTTCCTCTGCGGTCCAGCTCTGGTCGCCGGTGTATGCCGAAAGGACTTTGAGTGCTTCATCATTGTGGATAGTATCGACTGTGATGGACTTCTTGAGCTCATTGAGTTCGTCGAGGTTGGAGGATTTGCCGATTGTGAGGTCTTCTTTCTCTCTAGGGCTGACCATGATGGATGATTATTTCAAAGGAGAAAGGAAGAGAATGGTGGAGAGACAGGAATGAGACACTGCAGAAGCGAGGAAGTCAAGTGCAGAGTACCTCCCCAGAGCTCACGAGGTTACCTTATACTTCTCACAGCCACGCGAGATACTCGTGGCATCTTTCGCCCATCACTTCGTCTCTGCCAATGCGAGCTCTTGTTCCCGACGCAGTCACTCGCCTGTCGACGAATGATGGAAGGCAGCAAGAGGGGAAATGTCTTGGTATGTACCATACCCCAGCTCGTACTCGTGGTTGTGAAGGCAAGGGTATGTGAGCCAAGAGAAAGAAGCTGGGGAGCTGTGTGGGGATCTCGGCTATGGCTGCGTATTTGACCCGAGATGCTGCGAACGCGCAGTTGCAGTGTCGTGGGCTGCGAGATTGATCAGCAGGCATGAGTCGACGTGAATGCAGCGCTTTACATGCTGCTCGCTTCGGTGTTCTACTTCGTCCGATGCAGTATCGTACACGCGCCTCTTCCTCTGCGCCGTCCATATCCCTGTACATTCTCCTACTTCCACAACTTCGCCAAACTCGTCTCCTTATCATCATGCCTATTCAGCACCTTCGCTGTCGCCAGATCAAAGTCCTCCTGCGTGACATGTACCCGCCTCTCCCTCAGCGCAAACATCCCAGCCTCCGTGCACACACCCTTCAGCTCAGCACCAGAGCACTGATTCATCTTCTCCGCGATCTTCGCCAAGTCAATACCTCTAGTCAAGTTCATGCTCCTGCTGTGAATGCGCAAAATATCTGCGCGCGCTTCGGTGGTGGGTGGAGGGAACTCGATCTTCCTGTCGATGCGGCCTGGTCGGAGGAGTGCGGGATCGAGGATGTCGAGTCGATTCGTGGCCATGATGACTTTGATGTTCTTTGTTGGCTCGAAGCCATCCAATTGGTTGAGTAGCTCCAACATTGTCCGCTGCACTTCGGAGTCGCCGCCTGAGTTGCCTTCCACACGTGATGACCCGATAGAGTCGATCTCGTCCATGAAGATGATGCTGGGCGCGTGCTCTCGTGCCATGACGAAGAGCTCGCGCACCATTCTGCTGCCCTCTCCGATGTACTTCTGCACCAACTCCGACCCACTCACGCGAATGAACTTACAGTCTGTGTGATGTGCGACTGCTCTTGCCAGTAATGTCTTGCCTGTTCCTGGAGGTCCATAGAGTAGCACACCCTTCGGCTGTGCGATGCCTAGGGACTCGAACAACTCTGGATGCTTGAGGCCAAGCTCGATGACTTCCTTGATCGCCTTGATTTGCTCGTCCAGCCCACCGATCATGTCGTATGTGCTGTCAGGTACTTTCTCGACCATCATGAGTGACACCAGCGGGTCGACTGAGGATGGCAGGAGTGATGAGAGTTTGTAGGAGTCGCTGAGAAGGGTGACGCGTTTCCCGGCTGTGAGTTTCGAGATGTCGATGTTATCGGCAATGTCCACCACTGATCCTGTCAGTCTGTCGCCTCTTTCCGCCATAAATGCCATCAACATCACTCACCATACTTCCCCTCGGGATGCACCTTGACCAGCACCTTCTTCGTCCCCATCACCTTGACCACCTCGCCCACGTAGCTGCCTGGCTGTTGCAGCAGCCCAAGTTCCTCTCGTAATAGCCGCACTCTGCTGTTGTACTCGTTCCGCTGTGCCTCTAACCGTCGCAGTACCGCCTGTCCTTGGATGATCTCGAGCTTCATGCTCTCGATCTTGTTGTTGAAGAACGTGTCGAGCGCCATGATTGCTGCCTGATGCTGGTATGAGGTGCTAGGGTGACTTACTACGCCGGATGTCTGTTGTTGTAGAGTGTCACTATTCGCGGTGTGGTGTGTGGTTGTTGAATGATGTGTACCTTATATGATTGACAGTCAGGCAACTCGTGATGGCGTTTCCACAGAGCCTCATCATGACTCGCGCGTCAGAGCTCAGACCGCGCGCTCACTTCATCGATTGAACAGTATGCACTTTCCTCCCATACGTGCGAAAACATCTGATTGACTAACAACGGCCTTCCGCATCAGCATCACAGTTCGCCCATAGCATGACCAGACCGATGACGCTCCGCTTGCAAGCCCTAGGGCAGAGCGGGCAAGTCGCACGGGAGCATCTTCACTTCAGGACGCTGGGTAGAGTATGTGTGCAGACACTGTTCACGGACTCCCTTTGTGAGGCAGACGCACTTGACGTCACTGTGATCTAACCCATGAGCGCATTGATGATTACTATACCTCGATGTCCGACTCTGCACGACTCGATGCCTGGCAACGGAAAATGGGTTCAGAGGTAGTAGCTCGTTAATGTGTCCAGTCGACCGCAATCTCGGACGCCGCTCGCACCTGGTGCGATTCCTCGTGCTTTACATTTCACGGACGAGGTGTGGACTTCACTTCAACGGGAGTGGTCGTGAGTTATGCCAATGTGACTGCGTTGACTTCCCTCGGTGACACTTCCTTCCACTTACCGTCTCCCTCAACATCAACCTCCCCATGTCCCTCTTCCCAGTCTCTCTCTCCCGACACTAACCAAGATATCAGCCACCATGTGGCGCTGGTCCGCTTGCTGTGGAGGTATCGGCGATGAAGTTGTCATGCCGTCTAGCAACACACAAGACGCTCAATCTGCTGCCTGCTCCGCCATCACAGCTCTCGACACAACATCATTAGAAGACCCGATCAGTAAATGGTATGGCGTGACGTTACCGATCGGCTACCAGCTGGCCGACAAGCCGGTATTCGACCATAACCTGCAGTCTCTTTCTTTGTCCCCACTCATCGAAGATATCCGACCCACGCCTCACCTCAGTGATCTGCAATCCAGGTTTTCCTCCTTAAACCACATTCCACCGAGTCGCGCATCTGCTTTCCCATTGGGACTGTCTACAGCAAGCAGAATGGCGCCGTCCACAAGGAAGCTCGAACTGAATACATCCTCGTCAAGGATCTCAGCAAAGGGACCTACTGGATCATGCTTGAACGCATGACGGGGAAGTCTTCATGGTGGTACCCAGGAGGTAATATGATGTGGAGCTTGGGATCCAGATTTGCGTGCGCCGAGCTCAGGAGTGCGTGGCCAGCGGAAGGTCATCGTGAACTTGAGCTCGCCTACCTTCTCAACTTTCGTATCGGTGGCGTTGAGCTTAGCAGTAGCGGACTGCTTGAGCCTGGTCTTCTCGAGGATGAGTTTGACGAAGACGAATATCATCGACTTGCGAGCAAGCATGAGACGGAGCTGTACAAGTTGAGGAGACCGCCGGAGTATGCTCTTATCAACGATTCGGTATTACCGCTAATGCGGCTTCTCGGACTCAGGACCAGGGCTGAGGCGAGCCGCTTCGTTCAACGCCATCGGGATGGGAATGAATGGCTGGCCGAGGTCACTATAAGCGGTCTGTTTCATGAGGCTTCACAGCTGTCGATCGAACATGCGGCCTCCTACGGATTCAAACTCTTTCAGAGTAAGCTCAAGCACTTTCTCGACATCTGCATCTCGGTGGAATGTGGACGCAAAAAGTCCTACCAAATGACGCTCTATCCACGTCAAGAATTCTATTATATCACGGGCCACGACGACGACGACGACGACGCCGATCGAAGATGCTTCAGAGCTCGCTGCTCTGGTCCCTCCTCCACTCCCTGCTTCAGACCCTGTTCTGCTCACGTACTCCCACCGCCATTCATTGATCACACCTTCTCCGACATGACAGCAGTCAACCTAGTCGGCGATGATCCGAGAACCCACATCATCATGCCTCTCGGGACTCTTCAAATAGGCAAGAAGGAAACTCCGTTCATGCTCGTGAAAGATGTGAGTGGCGACACGAAGAAGTACATCATCCTGTTCAACGCCCGACATGAGTGTTATATGGAGAAAGAGACCGCTTGCGATGAGCCAGAAATCGTCCCACCTGCCAAGCGCAAAGCTCGGATTCGCGGGAATGATGAGCCATTCACGGCAATGGAAGTGGACTTTGTTGGGATTAACGAGGATGGACAGGTCAGCTTCAGTCAGACGGGGATGTACAAGGAGGGATATCATGTAGGACCCGTGGCAGTGGTGGATGACAACCTCATACACCCTGGAGACCTTGCTGCTGTGGAGGGACAAGCGGTGTGGTCATCGGGGAGATGGTCGTGTCCGCCAGCCGAGGAGCCTTTGAGCGAGGACGACCTTGAGGAGGACGAATGGCTGGAGTGAGAGAGTGCGAGACCGCGTTCATGCAGGAAGAGTAGTTGCAGGGACTTGGAAGAGAGCAGGTAGGGGACTCGACCTGGGAGTGGACACGAGATTGGTTGTACTGTAGTTCGTAAACGCAACGCGGTGTTGTATTCCTAGGTGACGTCCAGATATGATCGACGCCAGGGTATGGCTTCCCAAAGCTTGGTTCATGTGGCAGCTGCACGTCAGGAAGTGGAGATCACCACCCGCACGTCTCCATCCTCGCGATAGGCTGCACCTCTACATCGCTCCATATTCGCTTGTGACATGTGAAACTCGACGATGACCTCCCTATAGTGACCCGAGCTGGATGACAATCTGGAGTTGAACTCCGCTGTCTCCTACACTTCACTCCAGCCATCATTGACCTCTGTCAGAAGCCAGCTGATCGCGTCTAGCTTCGCCATTGCATCAATCTAATCGACTTAATCGTGCATGAACGCCGTGTAATTCCGACCCTACCTACACCGATGCCCACACCCCCTACGTCCAGCCCTTCTGTGGCAAGACATGGTCCCTAAGAGCAACACCCACCGCCCAGACATGGCCGACAATCGACGCGATGGCGATAGCAGCCAGACAGACACGGATGTCGTCGACTATGCTACAGCAATGCCCACACCATCCACAGCAGCTAATCGAAGTCGAAGAACGTCTACAAGTTCCACTGCAACGACGACGGGCAATGTCACGCGGGAGTCGAGAGATCTGCAGAGCCAGGCGAGCATGCATGCCAGTCAGACGAGCCAGCACTCCGAGAGCACACGGAGACCGAGGCCGAGACCTCTAGACTATGGTAGGGCAATCGCAGCAATCCAATATGTACGGCAGTACTGACAACATACAGGCTCAATGAACAATACATCGGGCATCCGCTCTCCGGCTTCTCAGACACCACGCAGACCCGGTCCAGCCCGACGACTCCCTTCCTCGAACAAACCCCACCGCGGCGCCGAGTTCTCCGTAGACGACGACGTCTCCGAGATCGATCAGGACCTGGAGCTGGCTCGCCAAAGAACACGAGAGAATGCACAGCGGGACAGAGCGGCGGCTTTGCGGAGGAAGGACAGCACTATCAGACGTAGACCTACAGCCGCACAAGCTCCGACTTTACCGAGACTGGAAAGCGAAGATACCGAGGATGGCGTGGCGCAGACTACTGGAAACGATGCGGCGACGGTCAAAGCAGCCTCGATCAAGGAGCAGGAGCCAAGCTCGGAGGAGACGCTGCAAGGTGAAGAAGAGGTCGAGGAGCCGATGCCAGAGTCTGGCGAGGACGATGAAGACGCCGATGATGCTGACGACGATGGAGACGTCAGCGACACTGAGAGCTTCACGTTACGGGATCGGCAAGATGCAATCAACGAGACACACCCGTTTGGTATTCGGATATGGAAGCCAGCGTTGTACAAGAAGAGTCGTTCTGCGGTGCGGAATGCTGATGGAGACATACACTCGACGCCAGGGGCGGCGGTGAATCGATGGCTGTTCTTGTTCAATTGCCTGTGGACTGTGCTGTTCGGCTGGTGGCTATCATTGGTCACCGGCTTTGGCGGAGTGGTGTGCCGTGCTCTCGGTGTACTGGGGATCGACGGTTGCGACGAGTACGGCAGGGTGCTGATCAATCTCGCGCACTACCTATTCTACCCATTCGGCAAGTTCATCAAGCTCGAGCACGACGAGACGTACGAAGAGGAGGATCAGGGCGAAGGTCGCAGCATCGGCGAGTACGAGCGATGGCAGACTGGAGATCTCGAGGAAGGACGCCTCTTCTTCGGACCGACAGGCATCAACCAGTCAATCATTGGCCGCAGACGTGAAGACCTTGTTGATGAGCCAGACGAAACAGATAGTCTCCTTGGCCGGCACAATCGCAATTCCGCGGATCGAGCGCACTCCAGAGCGAAGAAGCGTCTGTTCGGGCGAGGAAAGTGGAATGTCGGCAGGGTCATCTTCTTCCTGTCGTTCTACTTCCTCATCACGCCATGTCTGTTCTTTATCAGCGCCATCTGCTGGTTCCTAGTGTTCACTATCCCGATGGGCAAAGTCACGCTACTGCTATTCTATCACCTACGAAGGCATCCTCTCGCAATGAGCTTCCACACGGATGCACATCTCGGCCGCGCGACGTCTTCCGGCTCCCACAGCATCCTCATGTGCACCTACCGCGCAGTCGGCCTGAAATACTGGAAGTACACCATCGATGGCACCAACATCTTCCTCATCAACCTCCTCGGCCTCGTTGTCTTCGCCATCTTCGACTACTTCGTTCTCCACAAGACCCTCCAAATCGACTCTTTCCTCACATCCGCGGGCTTCAACTTCGTCCTCGCTCTCTTCTCAATTATTCCCCTCGCCTACTTCATCGGCCAAGCCGTCGCTTCCATCTCAGCCCAGTCCTCCATGGGCGTAGGCGCCACGATCAATGCCTTCTTCAGCACCATCGTCGAAGTCTTCCTCTACTGCATTGCACTAGATGAAGGCAAGGCGCAACTAGTAGAGGGAAGTATCATCGGCTCCATCTTCGCCGGCATCCTCTTCCTTCCCGGTTTGAGTATGTGCTTCGGCGCCCTCAAGCGTAAGACGCAACGCTTCAATACGAGAAGTGCAAGCGCTACGAACACCATGCTGCTCTTCGCAGTGATAGGAGCTTTCGGCCCGACGTTGTTCTATCAGATCTACGGGTCGCATGAGCTGAACTGTCACGCGTGTGTGAAGCTGCATACGGATGAAGTCGAGCGGGATTGCAGACGGTGTTACTTCGCGCAGACACCGGCATTGGAGACGAGATTCTACGCTGAGGCTGTGAAGCCGTTTATTTGGTTCTGCGCTGTACTACTGTTCTTCAGCTATGTCATCGGACTGCTGTTCACGCTTAGGACGCACGCGGCTGTGATTTGGAACAACGAGCCTGATGAGAAGAAGGAGGTCAAAGGTGAGCAGGCTGTGCAGCATGTCGAGAATCGGGAGACGAGGACTGGCAGTCTCACAGCTGGGACTTCCTCTGCTTTCGACCCGCGCGAGGCGATGACAAGGCACAGCACTGCTGCCACACTCGGCGGAGAGAATATCAGGGAGAGCCAGATGTACAAGCGGATCCTGAACCAGAGTCTGAAGCAAGCTGGGATGCAGAAGGCAAAGCCCAGCGAAGATGTCACGACACCTCGAGCAGAGACGCAAATCCCGCACCTGGTCCCACCGAAGTCGTCAGATGGCGACGCGGTCAGTACTAACAGTGTCCGCATTCACGGGCTTAGCGCAGAAGACAATCGCGTCCTTGTCCAACAAGTCGCCGAAATAGCAGCCACGGCAGCCGCCGTAGCCACACGCGACGCAACCCGGGCACCCCGCCAAGCCTCGATGATGTCCAGCACCCGCGCCGGCTCCATCTCACGACACCATGGTTCATCCCACTCAAAGTCAAAAGACTTCGGCCCTCTCCCCCGCACTGGCAGCGGTGAAGCTGGCGGTCTGACAGGCGTCGAAACAACCACAAATAACAACGCCACCGCCGTAGCAACAGGGCTTCATGAAGCGGCGCCCGCCGCGCCAGGCGGGCACGACGCGCCGAATTGGTCCCGCACGAAATCAGCCATAGTCCTCATGACCGCCACCGTAGCCTACGCCATCATAGCCGAGATCCTGGTCGATACTGTGGATGCGGTGCTAAGCAACATCGACATCGACGAGAAGTTCCTCGGCATTACCCTCTTCGCCCTCGTCCCCAACACGACCGAATTCCTGAACGCCATTTCCTTCGCCATGAACGGCAACATCGCGCTCTCAATGGAGATCGGCAACAGCTATGCTCTGCAGGTAATGCTCCTCCAGATCCCCGCCTTAGTCCTCTTCTCCGCCATATACGGTGCATACATCGACCCGAGCGACGTGAGCGATCACACGTTCAGTCTGATATTCCCGCAGTGGGACATGGTTACTGTGATTCTGGGGGTTTTCCTGATGGGGTACGTGGTTGGAGAGGGGAAGAGCAATTACTTCAAGGGTAGCAGTTTGATCTTGACGTATTTGGTTTTTGTGGTGGGGTTCTGGTTTACGGGGTATAACAGCTTGAATGTAAGTGAGCTCTGAGGTGAAGGTGTGTGATGCAGAGGGTAATTGCTAATGCGATTGTACAGACTTCGGGGGTTGATCCTATGGATACGCTTGCGCTGGGTACGAGCGAGAAGTTCTTGACGGTTGGCAGAGGACTGAGCGGGAGGGCGTATTGAGCAGGGCACGGCATGCGTCTGCCGTCCGAGCCGGAACGGTACATCGTAGATCTTCGTATGGATCGGAAAGAGGGTGGTTTCAATAGTGAGGCAGCTTTTGAGCGTGGCGCTGGGTTGTTGGGTAGCATTTGAACAGGGAGGGACTGGTACGGAGCCTTCGAGTCTCCTGCGCGTTCCATCCTCTATTTCACTCTGTGGGCCTGCCTGTCATAGCAAACATGCGTCGATTTAGAAGCATGTGACAATGCCATGCTCTATGAGGCTCTGCTCACGTGGCAATCCGGGGAGCGGGCGGCTTGACGGGCGGTGACGCAGGGACAAAGCAATCCACCTCGAAGCGACACCCCCAGGCGATGACATTATTACCATAGCTGACATCTGTCTTCCTCTACAAATACCTATTCACCTACTCACTTACTTTATCTCCACTCTGACCATCACTTCCACCCCACCGCAATCATGAAGATCCTCTACATCGGCGTACGCCCTCCCCATCCTCCTCAGCCCTCTCCCTCCCCTCACTAACAATCCCCGGCCAGATCCTCAAAAACACTTCCAAACCCGCTCTGGAACTCTGCGCTGAACGCGACCTTTCCTCCTACTCCCGCTTCACCCGTACCTCAGTCGGAGAATTCATGTCCCTCTTCAGCAAAACCGTCGCCGAACGAACAAAGGCATCACAGCGACAAGATATTGAGGAACAGTCGTACACCTTCCACGCCTACGGCCGTACAGAAGGCGTCGCGGGGATAATAATTTCAGACCACGAGTACCCTGCGCTCGTAGCACATCAACTGCTGAGCAAGATATTGGATGAGTTTCTAGCGCGGTACCCGGCGAAGACTATCGAGGCTACGAGGGATGGCGGCGGGCTGGTGTTCCCGGAGCTGAAGGGCTATATTGAGAAGTACCAGGACCCTGCGGCGGCGGACAGCATCATGCGGATTCAGAAGGAGCTGGACGAGACGAAGATCGTGCTGCACAAGACTATCGAGAGTGTGCTCGAGCGAGGTGAGTCCTTACATCTGCGCGGGCCTGTGACGAACGCAGAGGGCGATGTGCTGACTATGGTGCGGCATCACAGGCGAGAAGATCGATTCACTGGTTGCCAAGTCTGATGGGC
>JAVRRP010000279.1:0-21901 GCA_036872775.1 Oleoguttula sp. CCFEE 5521 | reverse complement strand
AGTTGCTTGGGAGGCATCTGGTCAATCAGGGACAGTTGAGCGCAAAGGCGTTGGCGGATTTGGGGGAGCAGTTTCGGATAGCTATGAAGTGAGCGGGATGCGTTACGTTGCTAGGGGCGGGCGCAGGAGAGCCTCTTCGCTATGTATGTCAGTAAGATATGGAAAAGAACTACTGTACACTTCGCCCTCACTCTCGCGCTCTACCTACCTGCGCGAGCATGTAAAGACTCCAATACTTGCCAAGGCCACATGTAGGCTTTTTGACATGAACTTCGACATCCCACCCTACTCTGCTTCCTACCTAGTCTTCCATCGCTGGCTTCAAATCCTCAAAATAGCAACAGTCCTATGCGACACCCGCTTGACTCCCATATTGCCACCGAAGCACGCTTCCGGGAATATGTTCAAACCCGTCACGGCCACTTGCAGCTGTGAATCGATGAGGGGTCATTTCTCCATCTCGTCAACAGCTCATCTTTGAATTTCCACTCGACCGTTTCATGCTCCAAGCTACCAGACCTCACTGGAGCTGTGCGATCAGCAGTAGTATGACAGCTCACAGCTGCTACAGCTGAACGCTCCATCTAGACCGAGGCCACCCCTCTCACGGCCTCATATACCTGCTCAAACCGTAAGTTCACTCTCGTCGTCCCCTCTATCCCAAGTCCCATTCCCTGAAGCAAGATGTCTTTCTCCACCCTGCCCCCAAACGCAACTCTCAAGCCCAAACCCTTCAAAGCCCACGTCTCAGACGACGAGCTGAAGCTCTTCACCCAACTCGTGAAACTCTCCCCCATCGGCCCCTCGACCTTCGAGAACGAAACAGCAGATGTGAAAGACTTCAACCACTTCGGCGTCTCCCGCGCCTGGCTCTCCGAAGCGAAGAAACAATGGGAGACCTCCTACGACTGGCGCAAGACGGAGGATAGGATCAACAGCTATCCGAACTTCACGGTGCCGATCGAGGAAGATGGCTTCACCTTCGACGTCCACTTCATCGCGCTCTTCTCGCAGAAGAAAGATGCGGCGCCCTTGATGCTACTGCACGGCTGGCCGGGGAGTTTTCTCGAGTTCGTGGACACGCTGGACTTGCTGCAGAAGAAGTACACGCCGGAGACGCTGCCGTTCAATGTTATTGTGCCGAGTCTGCCAGGCTACGGGTATTCCTCCGGCCCGTCGACGAAGAAGAACTTCAACACCGAGGGCATAGCTTCTGTCTGCGACAAGCTAATGACCGGTCTTGGGTTCAGCAGCTACATCTCGCAGGGAGGCGATATCGGCAGTTTCGTCAGTAGAGTGCTCGGAGCGACCGCGCCGGCTTGCAAGGCTGTGCATATCAACCTGGCGATTGGGTTGACCGCTGAAGGGAACGAGGTCGAGAGCTTGAGTCAAGAGGAGAAGATTGGGCTGGGGAGGTACGGCGCGTTCGGGGAGATGGGGAATGCGTATGCCCGAATGCATGGGACAAGACCGTCAACTATCGGGCTGGTGTTGAGTAGTAGTCCCATCGCGCAACTGGCATGGTAGGGAACTCCCTTCCACTCCTCCCACACCGAGACACTCACTGACATCACACACAGGATCGGCGAGAAATTTCTCCAATGGACCGACAAATCCCCTCCCATAGCCTCGATCCTCGACTCCGTAACGCTGTACTGGTTCACGCAATCCTTCGCCCGCGCCATCTTCCCATATCGCCAGTTCTTCGCCCCACCCGCGACGTTCTTCCACAACGAGGAGAAGTACTTCATCAACAAGCCATTGGGCTACAGCTGGCATCCGAAGGAACTGGCGCCTGTGCCGAAAGCGTGGGTGGCCAAGACGGGGAATCTGGTGTGGTACAAGGGCCACGGAAAGGGAGGGCATTTCGCGTCGATGGAGCTGCCGGAGCAGTTTTTGGAGGACATGGAGAGTTTCGTCAGCGAAGTCTGGCCTACGGTGCAGAAGTGATATGCGACAAGTACGAGGCTACATGCACGTAGTATGTACACTCCCCTACCAAACGCCAGACTCACTACAATACCCCATCCCCCGCAAGAGATCCCTCGCAGTGATGTCCATCCCTCCCGTCGCCTTGTCCTCGATCCCGAACCCAAGCATGACCTTGTCGTCCAGATACCCGGTATATTTCTTCCCGTGCTCCTTCCAATTCATGCTAGTCACATACACCATCTCGCTCTGCTCCGGCGGCCACTCACCACTAAATCCATTCTCACGCCGTCCGTTAATCCACAGCGGTTTCGACGACACGCCGTGCATCTGGAACGGTGCACGGGATTCAAAGAGCATGACGAAGGGCTCGTACACCGCGTGCCCGTCGATGAACGTCTTCTGCTGGAAGATCTCCATGATGACGGTGTTTTCGGGCGTTTTATGGCAGTCTGAACTGGACTGCGAGCAGAGCACTAGCGCGAGGGAATTGGTCGCTTGGTGGATGTGGTCTAGCGTTCGCTCCACGGCGACGTAGCGACTCATGCACTTTTCGTCGTGGTCGCGGGTTTGCGGCGCGAGATCTGGACCTACGCTGCCGTCGGCGTAGAGTCTAGCGAAGACGCGTGAGGGCGCTACGTCGTGATGGGCGTACATCTCGCCTTTGTCGTCCCAGAAGAGGAAGTAGTTCTTCTCGACCAGATGGAAAGGAGGAGGCCGCAACATATCTGTGCGTTCTTTGAAGAATTGGACAGGCACGAAGTCGTAGCGCCAGTCGGTTACTAGACGGAAGTCTTGGACCCATTGCCCGAAGCAGACTTCTTTTGACTGGGAGCCGTAGATGATGAAGGGGTGATCTGGACCGTAGAAGACTCGCGCGTCGTGCGGCCCAATGTTCAGCTCGAGCATGGCGAGTTTGCCTTCGCACTTCGTGGACGTGGTGTGACCGATAATGAGGTTCAGCGGCTCGACGAGGCACTGCAGAACGCCATCCTTGAACTCGGCCTCACAGACCAGCTCAGCGCACCAGGCTTGATTGTCGCCTGGCCGCTTGTGCTGCTGCGCGACGATGATGAAGTTCCCTTTCGTCTCCGGATGAGGAATGATATTGGGATTTATAGCTGGGTAGGAGCCGAACTTGAGTGGGAAGAATCTGCCATCTTTGCCGATTGACGAGGAGCTGACCTCGTTATGCGTCGCTGCGTATTGACCAGAGAGTGCCGGTATATGCTCTGAGGACGCGTGATGAGCAGGTTCGCACAGCGGTACGACCTCTGCTACCTCACTCTCGCCGAAGAAGGAGGGTGCCCCTTCTGTAGAGCCAAGCTCCACTGGTTTCGCTTCTGTCGTCTGATGGCTTCCCGACTTCGACGCGGTAGGCTGGTGCTGCTCAGTTTTCGACCCTACGACAGCCTCATACGCCGGCTTCGCGAGATCCGTGACTTTGCCTGCTCCATGTGCCCAGCTCCCTGCCGCTGGCCCAATGTGCGATGTGGCGTAGAGTAGCGATGCGATCGAAATCAGAGCAACGGCTATGATCACTCCAGGTGACACGCCATATCCCTTGATTAACATCGTCGCATTGCGCTCGTGGTGTTCACGCACTTCCACCTAGCTACACGCGACAAATAATTGCTGAAGTTCACAAGGAGTGTCTCACAAGCCTCGGAGTGTGATTATAAGGTTTGCTGGGCCCGTCTGTGCACCTGCCAAAAGGCTGGCCCCGGGTGTGCCACCAAATGCATGTGGCTCTGGTGATCTCTCGGGACCTGCATGCCACCTCCGCCGTGAATAGATAAGGTGCGCGTGCGGTGTGAGGGCTTGCGGGGTCGACGGCAGGCGTGATCTCTCGGGACACATCCCGAGGAAAGGCGGATGATTGGCAATTTTGGTACATTTGCTCTGTGTGAGCGAAAGGGGGCGAATCTCACTGTCGCGAGGTTTCGCACGATTGAACACACTGCAGAAGACCGCGCGGAAAATCGATGAGTACGATATGCTCCGGCTCGAACGCGATACATACACCATAGCTATACACTAGTCCTGAGGACTGACCTGCGCCCTTGGCCTGTCACTAGGCCTGTCTATCGTTTGTTTGTACAGCCACGCGCAAAACTTCACGGCATTGTCATCGATCAGTGTCGTCCCCATCTCCGCCATCCATAACGTGAAGGGGAAGAGGATCAAATGCGGCACGTAGAAATTCAACTCCATCCCAAAGGGCCCAATTTGCGGAACCTCCATCCTGTGCGCCCAACCCTGAAACAACATCGCTTGTGCCTCTCTCGTCCAGCCCACTGAAGCGTAGATCCGGTCGCCTAATGACCACATGATCGGGCCGTGCAGTAGGTAGAACATATAGGATATTCGGCCAAGGTACTGACAGAAGCCAGTCTCGAAGAATCGTTTCAGCCAGCCAATGCGAGGGATTGTTATCACGAGCGAGGAGGCAGCCCAGAAGAGGAAGAACCACTTGTAGTCGAAGACTGCCTGCGGCTTGAGGAAGGAGAGAAGGTACCAGCCAGGCGACTCTCGGAGCACCACGATGTCTCTGTCGTAAGACGGAACGCCGCCCAAGAACATGCTAACAGCCAACAAACAGTGGAAGAACACTGTCTTCCACTCCTTCAAGTCTGTGATCCATTCCGGGAGTCCATTCTCGGCAGCGATATAGTCAACTTCGCAGATGAACATGCCTGCAATGAACATAGCGAAGTGCGCGCCGTCTGCGACGTAGATCATGTACCACATCAGTGCCACTTGACACCACATTCGTGCCTTGCGCGAGCACTTGGCCAATGCCAGTAGTGTGGTGTAAATCGCCACCGAACCCTTTGCTTCGACAGGAATTGACCAGATATGCGGATTGTAATCGAACCAAGGCTTGCCTCCAGTTGAGAAGATCCACGTGTAGTTCTTTATGTCGACGTACCAAGTCCATAGTCCCGCTCGAAGAGTCTTCTCCGGTTTCCACGCGCCGGCATTGGCCTGCACGCCGAATACATGCCACATGATGACAATGCCGAATGTGACAAAGATGATTGGAATCCACAGCCTGAGCCAACGCCGGAACATGGCAGAGGAGATATTGTCAAGGAGCTTGTCATATTGGCCAGAATTCATAAGGCCAATGGGCTTTAGTGACAAGACATATCCAGAAATCACAAAAAATGTCGTCACAGCGTAGTGACCCCCAGAGAAGAATGTTCTGACGAAGTGGAAGCAAGCGAGGTAGTAGTTGCCCTCATAGCCCCAGGCACTTTCAAGTTTCTTGTCGGCTTTCATCGACTCGTGAGCCCATAGTTCGTGATGTAGACAGTAGACCATCAACGCGGCGAATCCTCTGAGGCCGTCCAGATAGGCTGTTCTTCGTAATTTCGCTTTTCGTCCTGAGGGCCATCTTAAGAACGCTGGCCGCGCTGCTCGCAGCAATGCTGATATCATCGAGAACACCAGTCGCAGTCCGCCAGATTTGCCATTCGATGGCGAGTGATGATGGAGTTCATGTGTTTCAAGTTGGTCCAGGTACCCCTTTTCGAGAGTGATCTCGGGTTCTGGCAGCATTGCTGCTGATGATGCAGTTCAAGTGATGTCTCCCCAACACACACTCCAGCCAGATGCTATTCGGAAGTCTCGATCACCCCCCACGACTCGCCGCTTGCTCCCCTATGCGTGCAGCGTGAATGCCGTTCAAGAATAGCAAACCGCACGATATACTTTGCGTGTGATTGCAAATGCGTGGTGTCTCACAATCAAAATTCAACGCCAGTCACTGTCACCCGCAATGTAATACCCCGCTCAACCTCGGTCTTCTTGTTCCACCGTGGGAATGAAGAGAGGCCAACGCTGTTGCAGGCGCGCCATCGCGTCGGACAGGGCAAAAGCCCCGAGTCACGTCTGTCGTCGCCACGGACGTCCAAGCCGAGGCGGCGAGCCTAGTTCCCCACCGCGAAAATTAGGAGATCACCGACCTGCATGCGACGCCACATAAAGGGGGACGCTATGCGCAGATACGATACAGAGCGTGCCAAGCAAATGCATTATTGGACTGAGTGGACTCCCGGTCGTGTGCGGCAAGCGCCCTTCCGGTGCCAACTTCACGCTGTCCGAGGTACACCTGTACATGCAATAGTTCCGAAACTGTTGTAAGCAAATGTCGCAGGTTTGTCTCGCCCTGGGAAAGCAGTTTGGCATCCGAATGAGAATCACCCCACAGAATCACATGCAAGTCGCACCACCATTGATCTGTATTCGGCTCCTTCTCCACCTCACTCCCGTCGCCCGCAGCAAAATAGCACACTGCCAATGGTCGTGCCCCTGCCATTCGTGACCAATAACCAGCCATGGCCGGGTGATCGCCGCGTCATTATGTTGAGACCGCAGCAAGATGGTCGCGGGCCTCGGTCGAAGCTTGCGCGCAGAACGCTTGGCCGTTGATGGCGGCGCCACTTTGATGATGTTTCATGGATAGCGCCGCGGGCAAGGACACTTTGGGTGAGCAGTGTGTGATTTGCCATTTGGCTAACATCCATGGTCCTACCGACGCATTGCATGGGGTGACACAAGCATTTCCACTCCTCTCCCCCCCTTCACAAGCATACACTTTTCATCCCATCCTAAGCAAACTCTACGCCCTATCCCTAATCACCCACTCGCTGCCCTCCTCTGTGTCATCACGAAACGCGAAACTCACACTCGCTTTACGAAACTAGCATCTATACCACGCATGCTCCCAGCCATGCCAGCTTGAATCGCGCGCCCACGCGATCATGAAGCTAGGGTCGAAAGACATCAATACATACCTCCACAATAATGGTTCTGCGATGGGGATACCAAAGTCACTTCAACGCGTCCTCCCGGCATGCTTTGCCCTGTTTATGATATTCTGGTTCCTGTCGAGCAACAGCGACCAAGTGAACGAAGTCTCGCAGCGAGTTTTCGCGCATCGAAACACCCTCTTTCCGCGAAAAGTATGGCAGACTTGGAAAGTCGACCCCTTGGACTTTGAGCAGCGCGATCTCGATACTGCGCGGTCATGGCCGGCAAAGAATCCCTCGTACCGGTATGAGGTGTTGACGGATCAGAATGATCTGGCGTGGGTGGAGACGCACTTTGGTCCTGAGGGCTTCAATCGGCTGGATATCGTGTATATCTACCGCGAGTTGACACTACGGATCATCAAAGCCGACCTTCTCCGGTACCTGGTGATGTACGTGGAGGGTGGTCTCTACACAGACATAGACGTCGAAGCGCTCCGCCCGATCACCGACTTCGTCCCTGAGCGCTTTGACGAGCGCGATGTGGACATGGTTGTGGGTGTGGAGATCGATCAGCCCGAGTTCGCGCAGCACCCGATCCTGGGCCAAAAGTGCCAGTCCTTTTGCCAGTGGACGTTCATGTGCAAACCGCACTTGCCGGTCATGATGGAGCTTGTGGAAAGCATCATGCTTTGGCTGAAGGGCATAGCCGCAGAGCAGAACAAACCCATCTCCGAGATCGAGCTAGACTTCGATCAAGTCATCGCCGGCACTGGGCCCTCAGCTTTCACAAAGGCGATCCTAGCGCACATGTCTGAGCGTGCTGGCAAGACCATCACATGGAGCATGTTCCACGGCATCGGCGAGTCGAAACTCGTCGGCGGTGTGCTAGTATTGACTGTTGAGGCTTTCGCTGCTGGACAGGGACACTCGGACTCGGGCACCCATGATACGAAGCACGCGCTCGTACGGCATCACTACCATGCCTCAAAGTGGCCCGACAAGCATCCGCGCTACAAGCACCCGGTGTACGCAGAGGTCGAGCTGTGCAACTGGGTACAGGACTGTGTAGACAGGTGGGACGAGAACACGGCCAACTTCGCGAAGATGACCCCCGAGGAGCAACAAGGATTGATTGATACCCGTATGTCGCCCTCAACCTGTGTTCCACTCCCTGACAGCATACTGACAAGTGCACAGATAACAAGGAAGAAGCCGAGCGTATCGAGAGGGAGCAGAAAGAGGAGGCCGAGAAGAAGGAGCGCGAAGAGAAGGAGGAGAAAGAGAAGAAGGAACGAGAGGATCGCGAAGCGAAGGAGAACTGGGACAAGGCCCACCCTCCTGCTGCTCCAGAAGGCGGCGCCGCACCGCCAGCAAGCGGAGATGCGCCGCCTGCTGCTCCCGGCCCAGAAATTGCGGCAGCTGCTGTCATGCCGGCGTGGCCTTGATGAGATACCACTGCATCCATTAAGTATCACTGCCTTCCACAGTACACGCCGTTCCGAACTCTCGCGAGCAGAAGCGGGACTCAGGCGATAGTCGAGTCGCGGGCGATGCGGTGAGATTGGGGAGAGTCCTTCGACTGGCATATCTCGCCATTGCGTTCAAGCGTCTCCTTCGTACACAAACTTTGGAGTGGAGTATCTAGGGCGAAAGGGAAGGGGCTGTCTGAACTGTGTGTACACACTCCGGAGGAATCCAACATAGAATCAAAGCCATCTACTCCATCCTTCACTGCCCATGATTTCCTAGGCCTGGCGTTCCTGAAACGTAGTGATGGAACAGATTGGACCAGCTCCGCCGATCAGATTTGGGGCGAGAATTCAGGGCTGATATATGCGTGGTCGTAGGACTTCATTATTGCTTCGGGTGGAGAACGAAGTATCATGGATAGGGAACACGCAGAAGGTGCAAGCCTGCTACAGCAACGTCCTCGAACAAGTCAAAGAAGCAGATGCAAGGCGGATCCTGCAGGAATGCCGCTGCTGTGTACGCAATACGGCCTGGCTGACGCCGTTACACGTAACATCGTCAGCATACTGGCAAAGTGTGCCTTGACGAGACTATTGCATGCAGTACCGCATGATCGAATCTGACTCCACCACGCGCCACAATTCGTTGCCTTCCGCTCGTCAAGCTCTCACTGCCATTTAAGTTCGTCATGAATTAGAGCGTCTTGATCGTGATAGACGCGTGATTAGCGAAAGGATTGAGCAAATCCCGACCATACGACCTAACACACTAGACCTAGATCACGCCTTCTCGTTGTCCTTCGTCTGACAAGACTTCTCCGCCGCTGGATCCAATCATCTCGTTAGATACATCTGCCCACTCACTCCTGCCCTCAACCTCGCTCTCATCCACGACATCAAACCTACACCCGACCCAGCGACCCGCAGATTCGATTCTCTCGCGCGCCTCTGCAAAGTCAACAGGCCATGTTCGAGAGACTTGATCGGGATCAGCGATGAACCACAAGCGGATGTCTCGGACCAAGAAAGGTGTCCCCCGAACGTACTTCCTCGTGACCAGGTTGCGAATGACACTTTTCGATCGGAAGTCGTACTGAGTAGTGAGCTTGTACAGTAGACGATCTAGCAATTTGGCGTCGCTGTGGATGAGGTCGAGTCGGAGTGCGCTGAGTCGCGAGCGTCGTGTAGAAGGGATCTCGTCTGCGGAGATATTGGAACTGCTGATGAGGACGGATCTAAAGGCGAGAGCTGCTCTTTCTTCGGGATCGATCGGACTGCTGGCTCCGCGATACTGCATTCCGATATCGCATATAGCGACATGTCTCGGATCTACAGCGATCTTGACATCCGTCACCTGGCGGCGGCTGATGCTCCAGTCTTCTCCATCCGTCGCGACGCGCATGACGCGAGTGCTTGTCCAGCTTGCAGAGTCATGGGCAAGCGCGTGGCATAGAGCTGGGAGTAGCACTCGGCAGAAGGAGGAAGACGTCAGGGCCAAGCGGATCAGAACTTCATCACTGTCGAGACGGCGGCGAATAGCGTCAATGACTTCTTGCGACAGCTTGCCAAACTCGCCCCTTGGACTAGAAATAGTCAGCTTTCCGGGGTATGCAGATGGGATATGTGAATTGCATACGTGGCTGTTGTGTTGGTGATCGCCGTTCGGGAGGATCGTACATGTTGTAGCCATGGCGCCTCCAGCAGTCCTTTGAGATGCTTACTCTGTCCCTCATTTTAAGCCGGATCATCGAGCAAGAACTACGATCCTGCCATCGCCGGTCCTCACGTAAGGCTCGTTTCAGCCAGCGATCTGGATATAGCGAGATGTCAAGCAGCACCGCGAATCGAATGCACTCGTATCGCCGCCAAGCTGGTACAATCAGTCAGAGTCCAGCCAGCTAGGCCGCTTGCCTCGCGCCGAAACCGGTGAGCAATGCTGATCTTGATCAGAGTGAAGCTGCTGCTTCGATCGCTCCAGCACCCTTGAATGCTCCAGGGCTAGTGATCTCGACAGTGACGGGATACTTCCACATCATGAACTTTCCCCAGCCTATTCACTGTCAGCCCGCTGCACCAAAGTACTCGACAGCTCGTGCTTCAACCCACCCCAGTATGCACACTTCCTGCCGAAGTACTTGCCCAGATATGGCACAAGTACCATAGTCAGTAGCAGCTCTAGTTGTTGTAAGCTCTCACGCCATTCTCGTTCGGCATCGCTGTCTTCGTAGTCTTCACTCGGGGAGACTGAGGTCGTGGACCCGGCGGACGAAGAGGGCAAGGAGTCAACTTCTTCGGGGAGACTGGGAGAGGGGATATCGGCGTAGGACGAGGATGGAGTGGTCATGATGGCGCTGTGCCAAACAGATAAACGTGTCTGTCTGGTTCAATGGAGCGATGTAGCTATCCAAGGCCGCGGCCACGCATAGACAACGCGGGAGTTCCCGTGCGGCTCAGAACGTCACAGAAATTCTGACTCAGTCACTGTGGACGCGGGGACTCATATCTTGCGATCCTCTCTCCGCCACCTTTACTTCCACTCTCACACACCGCAATCATGGCAGACGAATCATCCCCGCCACCACGGCGGCAGCGCAAGTCAGTCGCATTCGCAGACGACCAGACGATCGTCGACTCCGACGGAAACATCACAGAATCAGCAGCACAAGCGCACGATGCATCGACTGCCGATTCTCACTCAAAATCGAATGGTGATGCAGATGCAGGTGTAGACGATGCAACCGAAGACTTCGACGCTTTAGCTCTGGGCGCAAAGAAAAAGAAGAAGAAGTCCAGCAGCGCCAAGAAGGAAGAGGACGAGGATGCCACAGCAGAGGCACCTGCAGCGGCCGCAGACGAGGATGATGGCGAAGTCGATCTCAGTGCGCTCAAGAAAAAGAAGAAGAAGAAGCCTAAGGCACCCGAGGTCGAAGACTTCGAGGCTGCTCTCGCAGCAGCCGGAGGTGAAGGAGCCGATGGTGCTACACCTACCGACGCCGCCGACGCTGCAGACACACCCGCTGCTGCACCCTCCGCTGCCGGCGTCCAAGAAGGCGACCTCATAGCCGGCACAGGCATCTGGGCCCACAGCGACGACTCCCCGATCAATTACGCCTCGCTACTCTCGCGCTTCTTCACCCTGCTTCACGACTCACACCCAGATCTCGGTGGTGGCCTACCGAAGAGCTACAAGATCCCTCCACCGCAGTGTCTGCGTGAAGGAAACAAGAAGACGATCTTTGCCAACATTGCGGAGATTTGCAAGAGGATGAAGCGGACAGACGAGCACGTCACGCAGTTCCTGTTTGCTGAGTTGGGTACTTCTGGGTCTGTGGACGGCAGCAGGCGTTTGGTTATCAAGGGAAGATTTCAGCAGAAGCAGATTGAGAATGTGTTGAGGCGGTATATTGGTATGTTCACTTTGCCTGTCTTCACATTTGTCGCACAGCTGCTAACTCCATCAATAGTCGAGTACGTTTCCTGCAAGACTTGCCGCAGTCCGGACACGGAGCTGAACAAGGGCGAGAACCGACTGTACTTCGTCACTTGCAACAGCTGTGGTTCAAGGCGATCAGTCACGGCGATCAAGACGGGTTTCTCTGCGCAGGTCGGCAAGAGGAAGAGGATGATCAAGTAGATGTCCTGATCATTGTCGAGTGGAAAGGAGTATTCGTTCACATCGGCCTTCGCGCATCGTCGATCAGAGATGCGGACGACCAAACGCACTGCTCTCGAAGATTTGAAGTGCTCTCACGTATCATCTTCAAAGTCGTCTGGATGGCATGAGGGGTATGACTGCAGTCTTTCCAAGAGCGACTTCACAGAAATGGGCAGGACCATGGATCAGAAGTAGCAAATCATAGCACGTGTATACCGAATTTCACCGAGCCCGAACCTCGCGTCCGTCGTGACTTCGCTAGCGCATGCCGTAATTGCAGTATTCGCCATCGTGTGTGCCATGCAAGCCGCCCTGCAGCAGGGCCCGACACGCGCGCATCTCGACTTCCCTGCCGCAGTACCTTCGTACTCTGGAGCTCCAAACACAGCTCAACACCTCCTTCACCGTACATAGCTCATACCAACATCTCTCATATCAAACCAACTTCATCTCAGCATCGCTATCACCACCATCGTCATCGACTCATCGCCTGCCATCAATTGATCAATCGGCAGCACTAGCGAAGCCCACAATCTTCCATACAGTGCTAATTCGAGCCCAGCCGCCAGTTCGGTGTCCGTGTCCCAGCCCCCCGCTTCAGCATCTCGCACGCGCGCGTCGAGGCTCGAGCTGAAAGCTTTGTGACAGGCTGCATCCTTTCTCACTACTGTACCTGTCTCTAACCCAGACACACACGACATCACCGTACATATCCGCGCCTTGACATTAGCTTGTACATTTGTTGCAGTCGCTTTGCGCGAACACACATACGCAGCACTTCTTTCGTTACTGAGATTCACTGTCGAGGAGAG
Source organism: Oleoguttula sp. CCFEE 5521 (assembly GCA_036872775.1). NCBI lineage: Eukaryota > Fungi > Ascomycota > Dothideomycetes > Mycosphaerellales > Teratosphaeriaceae > Oleoguttula > Oleoguttula sp. CCFEE 5521. The sequence continues at coordinate 9,276 of JAVRRP010000279.1, read as the reverse complement.
ATGGGGTCTTATACGTTCCGGTGGTGAGTTTGAGCTCCGGTCCCGGGTGTCGCAAGACTGCGGACACACTCGGTGAGAGAGCAATACTGACAATGATAGGGAACATCCTGCCGACGAGGTGTATGTGACGGGCACGTTTGACAACTGGTCGAAGTCGACGCTTCTAGAGAAGTCTGGATCGGCGCACGAGAAGACCATTGAGCTTCCGGAGACGGGCGAGAAGATTCTGTACAAGGTGAGTGCTATGATACAGGTCACTCGCAGTGGTGGAGTGAAGAAAGCGGACTGTGAAAGCGGGCGCGCGACCTTCAATGGATCAGCTGGGTTGCTGACATCTCATTCGCGTAGTTCGTTGCAGACGGCAACTGGTCCTATGATCACACGGCAAAGTCAGAGGCAGACGAGAGCGGAAACTTGAACAACGTTTTGTACCCATCGGACCTCAAGCACTCATCAACATCGAAATCGCATTCTGGGCCGATCGGAGCTGGAGCAGCGGCTATCTCTTCTGTCGCGCCAGGCGCTTCGTAAGTCATGCCCATCATCTGGGACTCTACCCATCAGTACTGACCACTCTATCGCAGCTCAACCAAAATGGCCGGCGAACAGCCCCTGACCCGCGAACGTTCGATGCCCGGTGAATTTCCTCAAACGCCAGGCACCGAGCTTCCTAGCGCCTTCCCCGAAACATCCGCAGCAGGTGATGCACAGCAGCTTTCTGTCAATCCTCTGCCAGCCGCTCCAGGTGCTGTGAACCCAACTCAGACCGTACCAGGCGAGAAGGTCCCAGATGCCTCAACACTCCACAGCAACACCCTGACATCCAACGTTCACGACGACGAGGAGCTCAAGAAGCAGGACCAAGGGTCAGAGAAGGCTTTCGGAGTTGCACCACTGCCAGCGACAGGCGGTGCGAGCAACCCGATCTCTTTAGCGCCCGGCGAGAAGGTGCCTGATGCTAGCACAATCACGGGTAACACTCTGACGAGCAACGTGAAACACGACAAAGAGTCCTACGAGAAGAGTGACAGCGGCGCGCCTATGCTACCCGCATTTACCCCAGGAATGGAGAAGGAGGCCGCTGGCGGGTCCATCTTCGGCATGCCATCAGCAGGGGGTGCAGGATCTACCATGATCCCCGAGTCCGGTCTTCCCATGGGTGACAAGGCAGTCTCTGACCTTGGCAACATGGGACCTACCACTTCCTCTGTCGCGCCGCAGAGCAGCACCAACGCGCTCGCAGGTCAACAGCCCATCGAGCCTCGTGGCGTGCCCAGCGTCGTGAGCGAGAGCCAGGAAAAGGCGAGCGCTGAGCCCGAAGCTGCGGCTAATCCAGAGGCTGTGCAGGAGAAGAGTGCGCTTGAGCAGGAATTGAAGCAGAAGGTGCCTGAAGAGCCCGCAACCGCCTCATCCGGCACGTTTGGTAGCAGTGAAAGAGGTGTTACAGGCGCAATGGCAGGTGGCCTTGCAGCTGCTGGTGCTGCCGCAGCCGGAGGAGCATACGCACTACGTGATAAGACCACGGCCGCTACCGGTACCGATCCTGCCAGTGTGTTGCCAAAGTCTGTTCAGGACCAGCTCCCGGGCTCCAATGGCACTCAGACTACCGAGGGCACGAGCGCGGTGCCAGCAGTCGTCAGCGAGAGTCAAGAGAAGGCACATGTAGAACCTGAAGCGGCCGCGAACCCTGAGGCCGTGCAAGAGAAGTCGGCGCTTGAGCAAGAGTTGAAGGCCAAGGTGCCAGAGGAGCCTGCGACTGCTTCTTCTGGTGCTTTCGGCTCTAGCGAGAAGGGTCTTACTGGCGCTATTGCTGGCGGTGCCACGGCTGCCACAGCTGCTGTCGCTGGTGGAGCATATGCACTCCGCGATAAGGCGACCGGCGCCACTGGAACGGACTCCACCAGTGCTCTGAACGGAAGCCAGGCCGCCGAGGGCACGAGTGGAGTGCCGGCTGTAGTCAGCGAAAGTCAAGAGAAGGCACATGTCGGACCAGAGGCTGCCGCGAACCCCGAAGCTGTTCAAGAGAAATCCGCCCTCGAGCAGGAGCTGAAGCAAAAGGTCCCTGAAGAGCCTGCGACTGCTTCGTCAGGTGCTTTTGGCTCTAGCGAGAAGGGTCTTACTGGAGCTCTGGCTGGCGGTGCTGCAGCTGCTACAGCTGCTGTCGCAGGTGGTGCCTACGCGTTGCGTGACAAGACTGCGCAGTCTACAGGCAAGGACCCGGTATCTGCCCTTCCTCAGTCGATTCAGGACAGCATCAACAACATGAACTCGAAGGGCACAACAGCGCCTGCGCGGCCGGCGACCAACGAGCCGACACCTTCGTACATCTCGAAAGACCCTACTCTGCCGCAGCAGACGACGCCAGGTGGACCTATCACTATCCCAGCGGAAGAAAATGCCACGCGCAAGACAACAGACAGCGTCCCTGAGACTGTGCTTGAGTCGCAGCAGAAGGCACACGTTGACCCTGAAGCCGCCGCCAACCCGACGGCCGTGGCTGAGAAGCAGGACTTCGAGAAGGAGCTACTTGGCCGCGTGCCGACCGCTGAAGCCACCGGCGAACCTGCACCAACCGCCGCCTCCAGCAGCAATGCGCCTTTAGCAGGAGCAACCAGCGAAACTGCGCCAATTGCCTCCTCTAGCAGCAAAGCGCCTCTAGTAGGTGCAGCAGCCGGCGCCGGCATTCTCGGTGCTGGCGCTGGCGCACTCGCCGGGACCAGCTCAAGCGGTGCTCCACGTCTCGAAGACCCAACCAAGGACGTCTCTCCGATCACCATGAACGAGCCCACGTCTACTGCTACTGGCTCCGGCCTGAATGCCTCCGCCGACTCACCCGCAGTCCCATCGACTCAAACCGACACCTCCAAACTTGCCGCCCCAGCAACACCCACCAAGCTCGCCGACTCCAGAGACGTGAGCCCCATGTCCAAAGTCGCCACGGCCTCTCACCCAACCGGCGAGTCCGGCCCCAGCGTCACCGACGGCGTAGCCTCAAGCAGCACGCCCGCTGTCAGCAATCCCGTTGGCTCAAGACCCGGCGTCGCGAACAGCACGCCAGGCAAGAGGGGAAGCTTCATCGACAGGATGAAGGGCACACCTGATTCGAGTAAGAGTGGAAAGACGACGGAGAGTGGAACGAAGAAGAAGGGCTTCTTTTCCAAGTTGAAGGAGAAGATGAAGCAGTAGATTCTCCTCTACCTTCCCCGATCATTGTATATTCTATCTGCTTTTGAGGGCGTTTTGGGCTAATGTGTACGTTTTTCTGTGTTTGCAAAGGCGGAACGAGAGATGCGAGATTCGAGGGCTTGATGTCGGCTGGTGCGATTCAGCGTGGTAGTACTGTTCCGCAGCTTGCGCGGAGTCTTACTGGAAGGAAGGCGAGTGTTAAGAGATGTGTGGACGAGCACGATCAGCTGGCGGCCGAGCGGATTCAAGTTGCGATGGCGCCTGGTCGGAAGGTGAAAACGGACTTCAGCCCGACTGTCACTTCTGGGATACGATCACCTGGTCGACTGTCGCCTATTGCTGAGACCTCGCGCTCTGGTGGCTCGAAGGCGTCTACTCTGATCAACACTTTGAGCGCAGTCCTGCTGCATCGGAGTCTGCACAGTCGCCACCGGTGCCGGACCATCTCAGTCAATCACCTTCAACACCTTCGCATGGGCCGCTCGACTTCGACCCCGAGTCTTTTGCTGTCCCACCGGGAGAATCGGTTGCAAGTGGACCGGGCATCAATGCTCCGCATCAGTTGTTTGGCGCGCGTGCGGAGCCTACTGTCCTTCAACCACAAGTGCGGAGGAGACCGTATCCAGGACGTGGCAGGGGGTTGGCTCCGCGAGGCTACTCGAGAGATCGTGGGAGTCCAAGAGGCCGTGGAACCCCAAGAAGTCGTGGGAATCCTCGTGGTCGAAATCCGTATACTGGCAGGGGCAGATCAAGGAGGGGCTTCGGCTAGTTTTGGTGCTTTTTTGCGTGTGTCGCTTTTGGGAATACCAGTTGAGCGTTTCATGGGTTGGGTAGTGTGGATAATGTAGAGCGGGACTGTTCATTCTTCGCTGCCTACATGCATGTGCACTTTTGGTCTCACAGCTCAGCACTCGCATATCTGGTCCAGCCTTACTGTACCTATCGAAGCTCAGACCACGCTCACCCCGCGTCTGAGGTCACTCCGCTTTGCCAGCCACAAAACACACAGCAGCAGCAGGAAGGAGCGACAGGCACATGCAGGCAGTCACCGCCCATTGAGCACTCGTAGCTGCCTTCTAGAAGCACACCAGAAGAAAGTGTGCCGTGTTCCTGCCTTCCAATCAATTTCATTCTTGCCTCATCACACGATACAACAAGCTCACAGCAATAGTCAGGTACAAGCTCCCCCTCTCTCCACACCACAGCAAAGAGTGAACCCTTGCTCCTAGCTACTACTGCACCCATCCGTCCCGCCTCGTCACCGACATACTCCACACCAGCAATACCTTGTCGTGTCACCCACACTATACTCCACCACACCAACCCAAATCAAACACAGACGCCATACAAACGACCAATGTCCTCTCTCCCCTCGGACTACCAAAACGAGATCCGCGCCCTCGACCGCGAAATCCTCAAGCACCAACCCCGCGATATCTTACAATTCAGCGCCAACTTCTTCCACCGTCGTCTGGAGTCTCAGCGCGCGGAGTTCTTGCTAGGACAGCGGCATTCGAGTCAGCCGGGTGGGATGGCGGAGAGTAGCTTTCCGGGGCAGAATCCTTTTGGAGCGGCGGGTGGGGCTGGGAGTGCGAGTGGAGGTAAAGGGGGCATGCATCGGCTGGATGAGGAAGAGGAGGAGGAGCTGGGGAGTCCGAGGCAGGGTGGCTTTAGTGGGGAGGAGGCGAAGGGGCCGTTTGAGAAGGGTGGGAATAGTGGTGATGGGGGAGTGAGTGGAGGTGGATTTGGAGGAGGAGGAGGAGGGTTTGGGAACTTTGGCTTTGGTGCTGCGGGCTCGTCGTCGTCGCGTGGTGGGCCGCCGGCTGCTGCGAGTGCTGGCGCGGCGGGCATGGACACCAGCTCGCTGCCGAGCAATTACAACGTCAATCGCCGGACTTCTGTTTCTGCGGAATCCCTGGCGCCTTCCTCAGCCGATGACACGAATTGGCGCGCCCCCAGCTATCCCAAGACAGCTGAACAGCAATCTCGTCTCCGAGCAGCCGTGAGCCACAACTTCCTCTTCTCGCACCTCGACGACGACTCTTCAGCCCAAGTCCTTGCCGCGCTACAAGAACGCAAAGTCCCCGCCAGAGACGTGCGTGTGATCGTGCAAGGCGACGCAGGCGATTACTTCTACGTCGTCGAGCGCGGCAGCTTTGATATTTATGTCTCGTCCTCTGGCCACGTGGAGCCCGGCCCGGAAGGCATGGGAAACAAAGTCGCGTCCTCGGGTCCTGGTACATCCTTTGGCGAGCTGGCGCTGATGTATAATGCTCCCCGAGCTGCGACGGTCGTGAGCACGGAGCCTAGCATTCTCTGGCAGCTTGATCGTGTGACGTTCAGGAGGATCCTGATGGACTCTGCGTTCCAGCGGCGTAGGATGTATGAGTCTTTCCTCGAGGAGGTGCCACTTCTCAGCTCCTTGACAGCCTACGAACGCAGCAAGATCGCCGACGCTCTGGAAACCACCAAATACCCCGACAACACGCCCATTATCAAGGAAGGCGACGTGGGCGATCGGTTCTACTTGCTTGAATCTGGCGAGGCGGAGGCGATCAAGAGGGGTGTGAATGGGGCTGTGAAGCTTTACAAGAAGGGAGACTACTTTGGGGAGTTGGCACTGCTTGATGACAAGCCTAGGGCTGCCAGTGTTGTGAGTAAGGGGGAGGGGTGCAAGGTTGCTTGGTTGGGGAAGGATGGGTTTCAGAGGTTGCTTGGGAGTGTGGAGGGTGTGTTGAGGAGGGATGATCCGAGGCAGCACGCGAGGTAGGAGAGGTGGGTGGATTGGCAGCGATATGAGAGCGCGTTTTGAGGCATGAGTATTGATGAGGCCAGGAGGAGAGTTGGAGGAAGAGATCCCGAGGGTCATTTGGTGGCCGAGAGTGGTATGCTACACGGACGAGCGAGGTTCATGACTTTGCGGTGCAGTTCTCGGGCAGCAACCTCAGCTTCTCGCCTACGCAGGAGATGCAAGCTCTGCGAAGTGCTAGGCGTTTAGGGTGAGTAGGGCTGATGGCGCTTTTAGCAGACAGACAACGGAATTCTCTTCACCACACGGCTTCCTGATGTAAAGCGTAAGGCTTCATGGCTTTCCCTCCTTTCTTACACTCGCCTCCGCACAGTTCCATCGTCCTTTCGTCCATTCTTAGAAGACCTCGTTGATCTTGACTGCGGCCCAGTACGTCAGTAGCTGCCTAGCGGTCGTGTAACAGCGTTGTCTCGGCTGCAGTACGAGTGCATTCGACCAACATCAATGCATGGCTGTGCTTTCGATTCCTTCACCACCAGACATGGACAGACTGGTCGACCGACACTACGTTCACCGACGCTGTGGGAGATCATTGGAAGATCATCAATCCCGACAAACGAGTCGAAGGGCAGCTTGATGACTTGGAGAACCTACTCAAGGCTCCATGTTTATGGCAAGTAAGAGTGTGCGCGTTTATGCCACAGGACTCGCCAGAGCAAGCGACAGGCACGTGGTCGGTTTCAGCAAGCTCCTATGTGCAAGCTAACATTGTAGCGTAGTCTCAAGGGCGTCTTCAGCAAGCTACCACGAGAGCTACTCGACGCTATCGTACGCCTTTTCAATGACTTCGAAGATCTCATCTGCTTCGCCGTGGCCTCAACGTACTTCTACCGTCTCCTCCTCCCGGCCTTCCGCGACGCAACCATCCGCCTCTCCGCACCCTGGACGGGCGACCGCATCGTCCGTATCGGAGATTACGCTGACGACGTACCTTACAATTGTGACGACATGGAGTTCTGCAACATCGACGAAGATGCGTATTACGAGCTCAAGGAGCCCGATGAGGTAACGGCTTTTGCATTCAGAAATTCATTATACAATTGCGTTCGTTACCTTCGCGGGAGGAGATGGGTGCCACCGTCGCCACCACTCACGGTCTTGGAAGGGCGCGTCAACACCACTGATGCCGAGCTCTTCGAGCGCTTGATTGAGCAATTAACTCGTTTCCCAAACGAGCCGATTGGTACGATCCTCCGCAACTTGGACGAGCAGGAGGACGTTACCACCGGCGCTCTCCGGGAACACCGTGAGCCCCGTAGCCTTGGGGAGGTGGTGGAGATGCAGAAAACTTCGACTCGGGATCCGTCCCGCACATACGACAGCATTGGCTGCCACGGGCAGTGGGCTGGATGTCGATTCGATATCATCGATGAGCGTGACTTCGAGAAGAGGGAAGGCTGGGCTGATTTGACTGATGAGGTGTTGGGATCGGCCAGTAAAAATGGTATGACACAGACGGAGAGCAGTCCAAGATCGTTGACTTCCGTACTTCTATGCTCAAAGTCGACAAGGCTTCTATGTCAGACGTGCAGTGACGCATGTCCGTACTTGAAAATCTTCGAGCTGCGAATGTGCAGGTATGGGCGGGAAGCTTGCCACACTCACCGGTCAGGGCGCAAGGGATGGGTATGGCAGCCTGTCGAGTCTGGAGTGTGTAGGATAAGTGTAGACTCGTCGTGTAATCACAATGCACCGTAATCCCTTCTTCGCCGCATCCCAATCAAGATCTCGCAATGGGCCAATGGTGGAAGCTCATCAACGTCGACAAGAAAGTCGAATGTCGAAGCCGCGACGATCTCGAATCCTTGCTGCGTATCCCAAGACTTCGCAAAGTACGCACTCCGGCTTGGCCAATCGCCGGGCTGCCAGATAGGTGAGCAGCTTATCTCTCTGTGGTCTATTGCTTGCCATGACCTATGGTCACGGTCTGACGCTCGCCAGTTCAATCGGTACCTTCATCGTCCTCCCTCCGGAGCTCGTCAGCGCCATCACAGTGCTCCTGGACCATCAGTCCATCATCTGTCTCGCCCTCACATCAACTTACTTCTACCGCCTCCTCATAAGCTCCTTCCGCCAAGCGATCGTCGCTCTTACCCCGGCATGGGTTGGAGATCGCATCGTGCACATAGGCGACTACGCCGAGACTTCCCCACCTACATGCCCCGAGTTCGTCTTCAAAGCGTACGATTGGCATCTGGATTTGAGTCAAGCTGAGCAGGAGGAGCGTGAGAAAGCTGCGAATCCGCTGTATCATCTCGTCCCTGCGCGGCGGCCGAATGATGATGTGTATGGGCCACCGAGGTCGCCACTCCAGGATGTGATGTATGAATTCCCGGAGGAGGGCTATGAGCTATGTCAGAGGCTCATTGAGCAGCTTACTCTCCCCGCTAGTAAGCCGCTTAATAATGTACTTCGGAATGTGGACTTGAAGCAGTATGTGCGACTAGAAGCCTTGCCTGAGTCGTCAGAGATCGAGGACGTGGGCCATCTGATCGAGGCGTATGTTACGTGGACTGACGCTCATCAGCGCGTGCATGATAGGGTGGGATGTAAGGGGCCGTGGGCTGGATGTAGGCTTGACATTGTTGATGCAGCGGACTTCGAGGAGAGGGAGGGGTGGAGGGACGTGACTGTGGAGGCGCTCGATCTCGAGACTGATAAGAGCGGATGAAAAGAAAGAGCTGAAGGTGTCAAGATGAAGCGCTAAGTCCGAGCACTTTATACTTCGTGATAGACAGCCGGTAGCCTAGAACAGAATGGCCTCTGGGAATGGGCTATTATCTCTATGAAGCGAATGCAGTCTTCTTGCCAGTTCCCTCCACGATACCCATCTTCGCCCTCTGCGCGCTAGCCAGAGCTTTTCCTGGCGCAACGTTGCGCGCGTCCTGGTGCTTTTGCCTCCTGACAGCCTGGCGTTGATCGGGATCCATCTTAGCTAGCCTTGTTGGCACGTACGCAGTGTTCTCGTCAGTAGCTCCTGTGCGGTCACGATGGTCAACTGTTGGGCCCCGTGTGCCAGCAACGCCTTGCTTGTCTGCAGAGCCCTTCCCGTAGCGCTTTTTATACCTCGTCTGCGCGTCTTCCGCAAATTCACATCGAAGTTCTCGACCTTGCAGACGATTGATGAACCACTTCCGCTTCTTCTCCTTCTTGATCTTCTTGGCTCGCTCCGGCTCCTCTGCCTCAGCATCGCTTCCCACATCTTCTTCGTCGTCAGCCTCGGGTTCCTTGAAGATGAAGCCCTTCACAGCAGCCTCTGCAGCATCCACAGTCGTAAAGCG
>JAVRRP010000278.1:0-21916 GCA_036872775.1 Oleoguttula sp. CCFEE 5521 | reverse complement strand
GGCGTTCGTTCTTGGTAAGAATCTCTTGGATGATTTCCGGGTTGAGGACTTCTTGGAGGTTGAAGGTTATGAGGGTCATTTTCTGGTCTGCTGTTTGGGACGCCATGGTGGGAGGGGTTTGGGCCAAGTGGCCGGTATCCTGAAGATTCAACGGGCTCCTGGATCCTCGAGTGTCTTTCTGTGGTGTTTGGGACGCGGGCGTCACTTGTATGCCGGAATGCTTTTTGTATCGTTGTCCCAAAACTTTGTCTTGTCGTGACTCAAAGCCGATGCCACATGCTTGTCGACGCCAAGACCTGACTTCGACGACAGGGGAGCATGCTTACTCGAGATCGCATATGTTTAGGACCCGTCTCCCTCAATCTCGAGTGAAGATTCCATGGCCACTAGGATCGTCCGGATCATGAGCGGCTGTTTCATGCGCAATATCGCAAGATGAGCGAGGGTGGCCAGCCACGCGACAATGGATGATCAGGAGAAGCCGCTGCCCGTCAGCGACGTTACGCAAGATGCCTTCACGGCCGAACTGAAGGCAGAAGACGAGATCAAGCCTAGTATCCTGAGCGATGCGGGTGTAGTACCAGCGACGGCGACGGACAACACCAATTGGACTATTGCGTTACAACAGGTCACGGACAAAGCGCTGTACTTCCTCTCTACTGCGAGTAACGAGACCCTAGGCGCATGTCTGGTAGGCTTAAGCGCGACAACATACTTTGTGCTTGGTCGCGTCGGGCTGGTCGTGATCGGCATCGCTGGTGGGGTGGTGCTGCACGCGACTTGGGATGCCAGCTCTGGTCGCGGCGGTGATGGGGGAGGAGACATTCTACGACGCAAGGAGGCCGGCATCGAGGTGGCTAGGAGACTTCTCGACTTGCGGAGGACGAGTGAAGAAACGGCAGAGCAGGACAAGGAAGATTCAAAGGTGTACGCCAACCAGCAACTGGACTTCTCCCGCTTCGAGCCCGAGACTGCCAAGGCACTGGACAACTTTGCGAACGCGGTGATCAAGGACTATGTCCACTACTGGTACGATCCAACGTTGCCGGGCGAGCTGTCATTCCCAGCCTCGTGCAAGCGGACTTTCGTTGCATTCCTGCTGTCACTCTCTGGTCATCTGGAAAGGAAGCGGCCCGCTGATGCTCTCCTCGACTTCGTCACCAACGCCAGCAGCATCATCATTGTGTTTTTGAACGAGTTGTCGGCTGCACTCAATGCGTCCCCAAATGCGGCAGCGGAAGATGCGGTGGCTACTTATCTAAGGCTGAAACCAGACAGCAGTCTTACTCACATCCTCGACGTCAAGTACCAAGACAGCAAGCTGAAAGCTGTGGCCGAAGATACGATCGAAGCATACCTGGATCCGAAAGCGTACAACTGCCCACCCGTACACTCGTTCTTGCGAGAGGTTCTTGCGCAGCTGGTGCTAGGTGCCACTGTCACGCTATGCTCGCGACCGGAGTGGATCAATGAGTGGATCGTGTACGGTCTGGAGGAGTCGGAAACGACGAAGGAGGTCATGGACCTTGTGGATGCTGGCGTCGAAGGACGGCAAATCAACGCGACTTCACCGAAGACTGATGGCAACCGCACAAATCAGGCTGTCGCTGGTCGAAAGGAGAAGTCCGAAGAGTTTCGATTGGACCTTGTGCCCAAGCGACAGATCAGCCGAGCCGAAGAAGCGATGGACGAGGCAATGAAGGAAGCTCAGAGGTTGACCCAACTCATGATTGAAGAAGATCAACGGCAGAGTAATGAGGGTCATCGTAGTCTGACGACTGCTAACAGCAGCGGTGAAGACGTGTCAGACCTATCCGGGACTCATGGTGCACCAACACCCACATCAAGTGACAGTGATCGAGATCGACAAGAGCGGACCGTGTACTCGACAGACGAATCCAGTTTTGCAAGTCCATTCAGATCCGCGACCGATCCCAGGCCAGTAACACCGACCTCGAAACAGCCATTCACTACCTTCGACCAGCTACTACCCGCCGCACAGCCAACAGCACTGAGCGAATCACCTGTCAGGGCACGGAAGGAGCAGCCGCAATTTACACTGCATAACGCCATCATCTCCATATTCGATGACTCTGTACCTGGTGATCGCAGTACGATCAAGAGCAAGCCCACTGTCGACTATATGATCCAGATTGAACCCTCATCTTCCGCATACCCTGGCTGGATGATTCCTCGCAAGTATGCTGACTTCGAAGTCTTGCATGAGGTACTTCGTCGACTAAGTGTAATCACGGGTGCCAAGTTCACTGAGTCGCATTTTGATTTGCCAAGATGGAGAGGAAATACCAAGGCTGCGTTACGAACGGACTTGGAGAAGTATCTTACTGCTGCAGTACGCTTCCCGACACTCGCAGAAAGTGAGGGGATGAAGCGCTTCCTGGAGAAAGAGAATGCCAGCACGAGATCGCCGGGCGAGAAAGGCAAGCCGTTCGGCTGGCCGACACCCGAGACCTTTGGCAAGTTTGGTGGTAACATGATCGATGTACTGGCGAAGGCACCCAAAGATGTCGCTGGCGGAGTGGCCGGCGGTGGCAAAGCATTCTTCGGCAATGTTGCTGGCTTGGTCGGTGGCAAGCGACCAGGTGCTGCGCAGTCTGCTGTACCCCAGCCGAGCGTAGCCCAAGCCACTCGTCCGGAGCACAAGACGAACCCAAGCATGGGCCAAGCATTCCTGACTGACACTTATCTCGGCTCGATGAGCTCGGCCAAACAAAGCGAAGAGTCCGTGCGATCGATGTCGACCACTTCACTCGAGCGTACTGGCAGTACAACGACAATGAGCAGTGCAAGATCTTCACGTCGAGCGCAGGCACCATCGCAACGCACAAGCGGCGAGTCGAGTCGACCTGCTTCCATCATGTCACCATCCGTCCCTCCAGTGCCACGAGAAGCGGCAGCTGCGGTAGAAGAGACTTTCAATTTGCCTCCACCGCCATCAGACATCACAGATGACTACGGCTCCCCTGCTCGACCTGCAAGAGCAAGCATCGACACGTTCCGATCCTCCAATCTCGATCAAAGCTTAACAGCTTCAGCTGACCTCGAACGCCCCCTGCCGGCCACCCCAGCACCCGGACCTTCAACCCCACCAAAGCCCAAGACAAAGCCTCCTATCACCGAGCAAGAAACTGCTGTAGCGGTGGAGCTCATCTTCGCCGTAATCACCGAACTCTACACTCTCAGCTCCGCCTGGCAAATCCGCCGCACCCTCCTCGCAGCAGCCAAGGCCTTCCTCCTCCGTCCCGGAAACCCACAATTAGCCAGCATCCGCGACCTCTTGCAAACTTCCCTCCTGGACTCGAATCTTTCCGACGCTGGCATGGCAGCCCACCTACAGAAGTTGCGCGAAAATGCGTTGCCTACAGCTGAGGAGCTGGAGATCTGGGCCAGGGACTACCCACCCAAAAGCGATGAGGAGAAGGAGGCGTTGAGAGTTAAAGCCAGGAGATTGCTAGTGCAGAAGGGCATGCCGCAGGCGCTCACAAGTGTCATGGGGCTTGCTGCTAGCGGGGAGGCGTTGGGGAAGGTCTTTGATTGTCTGCAGATTCCGGAGGTGTCAAGGGGGTTAATCTTTGGGCTGTTCTTGCAGGCGCTAAAGGTGATGACGCATTGATTACTGGAGGCCATGGAAATGCTTTGGTTGAAAGCAGTCTTTCTATGTGGGCTACAACGATACGCGACTTACCCGCTTTGCCCCTGCATAAGAAGGCAGTAATGTTGCGCCTCAAACCGCAAGTGCTGTACTAGGCACCCTTGCGTGACTTTCTAGCAACGCTGCTCGCACTCAGAGGATCTGCAGGATAGCTCGGAAGCCACTAAACACGATGTGCAAGCCAGCGGTGGGCAGAGGCGAGGAGACTTGCTGCATTAAACGGGCAAGCATGACTGTGCAAATCGCCTATCTTGTGCTTTCACAGCCGACGGTGGTGCCTTACGTCGACACGAGACCAGGCAGCGGACCACCAGCCGGCGCAATACCGTCCAAAGTGCGTCATTGCGAGAGTATCGCCGACGGAACAAAGCAAATCGAGGGTACCAGAACCCCGGTCGCATGATTACTACGAGGGCAACAAAGAAGTCGCACATGGAGATTCAGCCTCGAACGTGGTAGGACAAAGGACCACGCGGATTGATGATGTCTGAGATGATGAGATGTAAGATTGTAGGTCATTGAGACAGAGTGTACGACCATTGCAAGCAGCTTGTTTCAGCTTTCCCTTCTCGCTCTTCTTACTGTCGCTGAAGTGTGTTCTTGCTCGCACGACTGCACTTATCGCACCACAGGTCTCTCGAGCCACAGCTCGAGTCTTCAACGCTTCGTCGCTTCATTACTGGACTTCGAAGCTGGACTTCGTCCTCACGCTCATTACCTGGACCGAAGTGATCCCATCCAACATCAAATCACAACAGAAACATGAAGCGTACAGCACCTCTCCCGACAACGCTCAACCTTACACCGACTCCCTTCCGGTCCTCCCGTCTGGCAGTCCCGCCTTCCCCGTTCTCCCCATTGTCTCCCCTTTCGCCACGCAAGCCCCGCTTCCCACCATCCCTGTCTTTCCACGGCAAACCCACATCCCTCATTCTCCCCCCACCGCCCCCTCAGCCCCTCAAATGGCTCTGGCAATGCCATCTCTGCTCTCGAATCTACGCGCTAGGCACGACCCGCCGCTGTTTGGACGACGGCCACTACTTCTGCGCCGGAACACCAGTCTGGAAACGGGATCGGAAGACCGGTAAGCGGACTTGTAAGAAAGGAAGGGCGTGTGCTAGCGAGTTTGATTACGCGGGTTGGAAGGTACGAGGCGAGTGGAGCAGGGATGTGGCGGGGCAGGTCAGGGTTGCGAAGATGTTGAGAGGTGAGCAGATCGTAAGCGATGTGGTTCGTCCTCCGACCAAGAAGGACTGCTGGGCGAACTGCGATTATCCTAGTGAGTGTCGGTGGGGGAAGCAGTTTGGGGTTGCGGAGGGCGGGACGCAGGACATTGGGGTCACGGTCACGACGCCGACGGCCGTCAGCGAGCCGGCATCGCCGTCGGCGTTGTTCGATGCCAGCCTTGGCGGCATCACTGCTGCACCGGAGGTCGCCGACATTACGCTTCCGGATGCTCCGCCAGTGCCAGAGCGGAAACCGTCGCTCGAAGGCTTGGTGAGCAGTGCTCAGCGTCGTAAACGCCGCAGCCTGGGCGCGCCACCGAGCCCACTCGCTTCGCACCCACCTGCTCCAGAGCATGAGCTTGGGCCACTTATCGCACACGCTGTCAATCCACCCTCTCGAGAGGCTGATGGGGACATCACTGATGAGCTCACAGAGCACAACACATCCGCCCGCGCACTGCAGAAAGCCTTCGACGAGTTCGAGCTTGACGTTCGAAAGGGTCTGGGAAAGGCTGGGGAGATCTGGAGTGGTTTCCTGACAGGAAGTAAAAGGAAGGGCAGCAGGTGACTTCTATAGACTACTCGAAATCGCCATCATCATAATCATAATCATGACAGACTTTTCAGCACCTTCATACCTTCATGTACCACAGCCCATCGCACTCCTCCTAGGTGAGCAGCAATGACATGCACTAGCCCGCGAGTGTCTAGCTTGCCAGTCAAGCGACTCAAGCCTTCCGGTCCTGCAGACGTCATGCTACTGACAAGAGCGTTCATAGAACGATCGTGCCGCTTCTCCGGCGCAGATATCTCGGTGGACGCAGTTCCGCCGTCTTCATCGTTGGGTGCGCGGTGAAATGCCCAGCAGGTCAGTGTGGCAAGGTAGAGACACCATGGATAATGGAATGTCTGATCGGTGTCCCAGTCTTCCAAATGCGTCAGACCATCTCTGAGGAGGTGTGCGGCGTGTGAGGCGGCCACGGCGGCCTTTGGACCATCATCGCTGACCCATCGCTTGATTAGCTTCCGGGAGCGTTGATAGTCATGCGGTGCTACAGGCCGGCCGAGGATGTGCTTTGCTCCCGCATAGATCTGCAAATCTAGAACTTCAACGTGGAGAATCAGCTGAGCTGCGTGGTAGATTGCTCGTGTACTGGTGCTGAAGCGGATGAAGTCTTCCTTCGCTGCAGGGCTGTTCCTGAGCTGTTTGGTCATGTCCATGCAGTATGCATCGAAGTCCACTCTCCACATGTCGTAGGAAGCGCCGAGTCGCATTTGCCAGTCTGAGGTCGGTCCGCTCGAGCCTATACAAGCGATCAGCATGAGTGTCAGATCAGGATGATGAACATCACGTACCGAGGGATGTTTGATCTCGCCTTTTCAAGTCCCATGCAATGGACATCAAGCCATGCAGGATAAGCTGCCTTGACAGTGCATTCAGCTCTGGCGTTGTCGCTGATGCATCGGGATTCATAAAAGTCTTCAACATGGCCAAAAAGCTAGGCTCTGGGGTGCCTCCATATGTCGCCCACTCTGCAGCAGTCTCAGCCTCCCATGCCGATGGATCGCACGGGAGTGAGGTCCGAAGCTCGAACGCGGACATGCATAGGCTCTGGGAGAAGAGCAGAGCATGTTGCACGTCCCAGAGAAAACAGAGCAGCGCCAATCGTTTACGCTGCTCCATGTGCATCGCCTCTCGCCAGCGATCCTCGAGGCTCACAAGTATCTCCGACGTATGGGGAAATGCTCCAGCGCTTTGGCAATCGCTCCTTCGAATGAGGCTAAGTATGTCAGCGCAGGCTTATTCACGCACCTAGTGGAGCGATACATACTTGATCAGCATTCCATGGAAGAGATGACTCATGTCATGCTGCTTCTGACCAGCTCTGGACTTGCCGAAACACTCTGTGAGTAGGATGACTTGTAGCATCGAGAGCTGAGGCGTAGCAGTGAAGGTCGGGCTCTGCAATATCTGAGTTCTCATGACATCGTGGATGCATACGGCAAGTCGGTGAGCTTCCTTGGAGCCATAGGTGGCACCTAGAAGAAGGATCGACAGCAGAAGAAGTGGATCAACTGCACATGGGTTGAACGTCGCTCGATGGATCAAGGGATAGTGCTTGTTAAATCGCTCGAAGAAGCATTCGCAATATGCCTGCATTGATTCGAGTGAGAGAAGAGGATGGTCACCGGTCACTAGTGCGCCCTCTGGCGTTGTAGGGCGACTTTGCGCTATCACATCGAGTACGCGAGTCCGTGCGCGCTCATTCACGCCGGGTACACCTTGAACTGAATTCGTGGAGAAAGAGTGCATTGTGTATCCGTTGTCAGGGGCAGAGAAGGCTGAGAGATTCTCGAAGCTCATCCGGTCCAGTCGAGGGCCAGGCACAGACTGCACTCGCGTTGATGGTCTCGCATGCCTCTCCTCGATGTATTGTCCACTAGTCGGTGACACCTGCGCTGAAGTCCCAGGTTCCACGTGCGCATGAGAGGCATCGAGGTTCGTGATAACATCATCGGTTTGCGATGTATCACGCGAAGTCGTCGATCCAATGCCGTAATTTCCGCCCAGGTTTCGGTCAGATGAGAACTGCGATGATCCGGTCGTATCAGCCAAGCCATGGGCAAGATTGCCGTTAGCAAATAGCCAGTTGTAGTTGCTCATGGTTGTGAAGGGCATATTGAATGAGCTTGCTGATGTTCATATCAGTAGAGGCCAGTCGTAAGGAGCTTGGGTCACTTACCTGTATCTGACGAGAACATATCGTCCATGAGTACATTACCGCGCGGCACAACAGAAGGCGCTGGAGCAACAGGTACATTCCACGGAACGTCGGAGAAGAAGTCAAAGTCTTCCGAAAAGCTATCGCTGTTCTGCGGATCATTGAATACTTGCTGGAAGTCAAACGAGCTTGAGTCGAATGCAAAGTCATCGTCCTGAGCACAAACAACGTTGCTAGTATGGGACGGTGGCGGCGAGATTGGCGACTGGAAGTTCTGTAAAGGCTGATCGTTTGGAACGATCATGACAGCTTGAGGAACATGGTGATCCGTTGGTACGACATCTGAGGTGGACTTGGGACGCTTCGTGACGAGGTTCCCCTCTGCGTCTCGCCATAGGCGCTTGCGAGTCGAGACGACACCCAAACCTTCGCCGCCAGCTTCCTCATCTTTCTGGCGATGCCGAGCGAGATGACGGTCTGAGCAGGTGGTCAGCAGAAGGTAGCAATCGCATTGTTGACTTCATACCCAGCAAGTCGCGACGTTTGAAATGAGCGCTGCATCTCGGACACGTACTGTCACCAGTGGTATGGTTCAAGGTATGCCTCTGCAAGGGATCGGAACGCTCGAATGTCTTGCCGCAACCATCCCAATTGCAGACGTGCATCTTGCCTCTTTGACGAGTGGGCATGTCGTGACACGAGAACGACGTTGACAGACGTCGTGAGTGCCGCCATGGCTCCCATCACTATGGACACCATACATGCTGTCAAGGTGAACGATAGGGAAATCTTCGGCCGTCGGCTCGCGCTACCTACTTCGCAGCTAGCTGTTGGGAAGATAAGCTACATGGATCAAGATAGTGCCAGTGAGGCGAGCAGGCTGCCAAAAGTGGGGGAGGACTTGAGAGTCGGGTATGGAGAAACAAATCACCGAATTGATACACAGTCGAATGCTTCGATTAGTTTGCCAGCATGTGACAAGGGGATAGACGAAGGAAGAGGACCGCTCAGCCACTGCTCGTGGAGAAAGACGCTGATAAATACAACAATGTGATAGTGCATACGTAGCTACGCTTTCGCCGAGAGTGTTGTCTTCTATAGAAGCTCTCCAAAGCACCGCTGCCAGCGATTAGCTGTTGCGGTACACTGTGCACTAGCAGTGTCGACTGCAAGGGCGCCTCGAGTGATCTGCTTCTTTCGTCCTTCGTATGCCTAGGAAGTTGGGTAAGGCGTCAATCATGGTTCGTCTCACGCCTCAATCCCTTTTGATCCTGCCTCGAATGCTGGGTAGTCCACGTAGCCAGATTCGGGAGGATCTGCGCCGTAAAATGTATTTCTGTCGTAGGGGTTGAGGGGCAGGCCATCTGCAAGGCGCTTGGGCAAGTCCGGGTTTGCGATAAACCACCTTCCGAACACGACGGCGTCGGCATCACCAGCCTCGACCTTCGGGGCAGCATTGTCTCGTGTGAATCCACCTGCGCTCAAGAACTTGATCCCACCTTTCGCCAGGATTTGCCGGAATGGCACAAGTGAGTTCGGTCGACCGCCTTGCTTATTACCCTCGACATTACCAGACAACGAGCCCAATTTTGCTTCCTCGTCAAGCACTTCGTCGAATCGCGGCTCCACCATATGGACATAGGACAAACGATGCTCCTCAGGTTGAGCCACGATCTGCTCACACAGGTACTCCCAGTGCTCGTTAGGCTTTGAGTCCTTCGTGTCTTGGAAGTAATTGTAAGGCGACAGGCGGATGCCTACTCTGTCTGCACCGACCTTGGAGGTTACAGCCTTGATGACTTCGAGCGGAAATCGACAGCGATTCTCTACCGAGCCACCGTACGCATCGGTCCTAACGTTGACGTTGTCGTGCAGGAATTGATCGAGAAGGTATCCATTCGCCCTGCTTGAGTTAGAAGTGTGCAGAGCTTCATTCCGAATTGAACTGACCCATGTATCTCGACACCATCAAACCCAGCATCAATGGCACGCTGCGCTGCCGCGGCAAATTCGTCGGTCAGGTCGTGTATCTGCTCCACAGTCGCAGGTTTTGGGGGTGTCTGTGCGTAAGGGGACCCGTCGAAGCCGTTTCCGCTGATGGGGATGTCGCTTGAGCTGATTGCAGCTTCACCACCCAGGAACGATGGGACAGTTGCGCGTCCGACGTGCCAGAGTTGACAGTAGATGTAGCCACCCTTGGCATGCACAGCATCCGTAATCCGTCGCCACCCAGCGCTCTGCGATTCCGTGAACAGACCGGGCACACCAGGATAGCCACATGCCTGGACTTGTCAGTAATCAGAGTACGAAAGAAACAGACTGGCGGACGTACTAGTCTAGAGATCGGGCATGCTTCGGTCAAGATCAAACCACCCTTCGAAGCTCGCTGCGAGTAGTACTGGACTGCAAGGTCTCCTGGCACGAAAGTGCCCTCAGATTCTTTGGATGCGCGCATTCGCGTCAAAGGTGCCATGACAACCCTATGGTCGAGAGCCGTTCGCCCTAAGGCTAGAGGCTTGAACATGGCGGAGTCCTCCAACGACTTGAAGCCCGATGGCGATATACGGGAAGGCATGTTCTGAACGAATGTAAGGAGGAACCTGTGTGAGGTGATAGAGACGGGTAGATGTCGTTTGGGAAGTGATGTCGCAGGATCGAGTAAGGAACAGATATACTACCGATAGAGCCAGGAGAAAGTCCTTGGTGGCACCTCGCAATGTCCACTTCAGTAAGCCTAAGCGCGCATATGCCCAAGGCGCTACTCACCCCTCCGCAGAGACGATAGGAGTGCAGCGGCCTCGCATGTTGCTCGCCTGCCAGACTGTCGCCATAGCGGTCGCAGAGTGGGGGAGTCGCGCCTCGTGATTGCGGATGGTTGGGTCAAGGACTGATCGGGACAAATGTCGCCGCCTGTTGGCTGATGGAGGTATGAGTAGTGGATATTGTTCTCGTCTCAACAATAACCAAGTGATGAAGTGCCAGATCTCGGCTGCGCAGCGTACTCATTATCTGCGCGGTCACGAGTATCAAGGTACATTGTAATTGGAGTTGTCGAATTGTCCGATGCCGGTATCTGAAATACACCACCTTAGGCACTTTGCAGACCATCTCTTCCGTGCACCTGTCAGTCGATCGGGCGTCCAACAGACCTGGAGTCACCATATGTCTTCTGGAAATATGGCAGAGCGCTCTGCTACCTTTATGCTTCATGCTGTCTAGATCCATGACTACATTGCTTTCGAATGGCGCGTTGCTGTTCCTTCTGAATATTCATTCACCACTTCGTCACGCCCTATCCCAGAATTAGCAAGATGATAGCGTGGAATATCTGCAAGCATGGCATACCCCATCGATTAGAATGTCCTCTCCCGTCATGTACCGACTTGCATCAGACGCGAGGAAGACGCACGCGCCGCGGATGTCGTCAGGTTCAGCAATGCTTGCGGTCATAATCTCATCCTTCCAGCTCTCCAACAAGTGCGGAAAGGCAGCTAGCCAGACGTCAGCTGTGAGCGGCGGCAGCGAAACAGGGGCAACGATACATACCAGTCATCTCTGTCCGCACATAGCCCGGAGAGACGGTGTTGACGCGTATACCATGCTGGGCGAGTTCCGCGGCGATCGGAGGACACATGGCTTGCACTGCGCCCTTTGTGCCACAATAGGCACTCGAGCACTGCCCCTTGACCGCACGTCGCGCTGCGATTGACGACACCAAGATGATCGACCCTTTCTTCGTTTTGTTGGCAATCATGGCTTTCGCAGCCATTTGAGCGGTGAAGAAGACACCGCGGATATTGACGGCGCTCAGTTGATCAAATTGCTCCTCCGTTGTTTCTACAAAGGCCACATTGCGATTGATGCCTGCGCAAGCCACCGCTATGTCCAGTTGACCATCAAAGTCCTGATGGAGCGCCGCAAATCCTGCTGTTAGACTTTCTGTAGAGCTGACATCGACCTTGTAGTGCATTGCTTTCACCGAATACTTCGAGCGCAGTTCGAAGAACGCCGGATCTGGATCAATCATGTCGAAGATCGCGATGTTTGCCTCTGCTTCGGCCAGACCTTCAGCAAATGCGAGTCCGCAGCCGCGTGCGCCTCCCGTGATTAAGGCGGTCCTTCCGCGTAGTGAGAACTTGGGGATGTCAACAAGCTGGCTTCGCGCGTTTCCGCAGATGTGTGCTTACCCTGGCAGACATGTCGCTCGGAAGATGGTTTTCACGGATGACTTCCAGCGGTAGTTGATGGGGCATTCAATATATTGTGTCTGTATTGACTTTCCCCCACTGCTGGTCATCTATTTGCGCCGGAGTGAAGCCTCGCGCGTACACTGCACTGCCACAGCGCTCAGACGAAGCGCGTTGACCATGTCCTCGTTGGTCATGCCCTCTTGCCGAGATACCAGGGGATGTCAAATCGGGATCATTGGTGACGAAAACTATTCCTTCTTTGGACTATCACTATCTACGTTTCTAGACAAAATATCGCCAATCAGGAGACTTCTCACCATCTTGCAGAAGGGCTGTGTCAACGTCTTGCGCCCTGAGGACGCGGCCTTGTTCTTTGTTCTTCTTTGCATTCTCGCGTCGCATCCAAATGCTCATCGTCAGTACGGCTAGGATACTGATCACATTACAAGCACTCGTCGCAGCGAGCGTCGGCAAATACTTTGGGGCATACTCGACCCGAAACGTTGCTCCCGAGATGATGCCTGCCAGGTTTCCGAGGCCGACCAGGAATCCAGTCCGAGCTGCCCGCGAGCTTTCGTCAAGGTCGTTGTTGTTGAGCCAGGAGTGCACTAGCACGGAAGGAACATACGCGCCGCCGGCCATCAAGAAGCAGGCGAAGTATGCAATACCCTTGTTGTTGAGTACATCGATACCGGCCAAGATGATCATGCCAATCAATGACAGTGTCAAGGCTCCGATGATGTGGAACGCACGTTCGCGAAAGTAATCTGATGATTTGGCGAAGCACAGCAGTACCACGGATCCAACGCAGTTGGGAGCCACTGTCCACAGGTTCGTCTTGACGACAGAGAAGCCGAGGCGAGCGACGATCTGAGGCAGGAAGTTTGACGTTGTTGAAAAGGCGACGGGGTAGGTGAAGCATATGATGCACCAGAGCACGAACTGCCAGCTACGCCACGTAGCAAATGCCTCTCGAAGATTCAGCTTTGTGTTGACTTTGCGAGATCCATCGCGAAGCGTGCGAGCAGTAGCTGCCTCACGTTCTCGGGCAGTCAAGAACCATGCCGTCTCGGGTCGCGCGGGCAGCCAGAAGTATGCAAAGACAGCGCAGAGCACGGTCGCCAAGCCTTCAATCATGAAGAGGAATTGCCAGCCGTGTATCTTTGGGTCGTTGATCTGGAAGACGCCAAAGGAGATAAGACCGGAGAACGCCGCTGCCAGCAAGGCACTGCCGAAGAATATTGCGATCCGGAAGCTGAGCTCAGCTCTGGTGTAAAAGAGGGTGAGGTAGAAGACCACGGAGCAATAGAATCCAGCCTCGAAGCTTGCAAGAATAAGACGTAATGCCAACATGCCGCCGAAGCTTTTTGCCGCTGTCTGCAAGGTCGCCATCGATCCGAAGCCTAGCATGAGGACCGGGAGCATTGTCTTGCCGGAGAAGCGCTTTGTCAACAAGCTGAGCGGCAGATCCAGCAGGCCGAACGGGACGTAG
The DNA here is from genome assembly GCA_036872775.1 of Oleoguttula sp. CCFEE 5521. Taxonomy (NCBI): domain Eukaryota; kingdom Fungi; phylum Ascomycota; class Dothideomycetes; order Mycosphaerellales; family Teratosphaeriaceae; genus Oleoguttula; species Oleoguttula sp. CCFEE 5521. The sequence goes on along the minus strand of JAVRRP010000278.1, from coordinate 8,612 downwards.
AACAACAGAATGAGTGACGAGTACTGGTTTGCGCGGAAGTTGAGGTCAACGTCCATGTGATCTGTTTTGGCATTACCAAGGTTGCTCTGTCAGATCTATCAGCACCTGTCACGCTCCCGGGCTGTTCGCTATAATGGACCGACCCTATCGATGGCATTAAAGAGATACATGACGCTCAGCATGGGTAGCAAGTAAGCGTCGAGCTTTCTTCGATACGATCGCTCGGCAGCCGCGTCGACGACCAGAAGCACTTCTCCAGACGCATGCTCCGACGCCGAGGATGATGTGGTCTCATTGTTGGTCTCATGCTTCTCCGCCATGGTGCTAGCGGTCGGACGTGTACGTAGAGTTCTTGAAAATAGCACGAGGGCGAAATGTGATACGACGAGATTGTATGACGGTCAAGATCTAAGGGGCACATGTATATATTGGCTGCGCTGCATGCGATGCTGTTCGACATGAGCGTCTGTACAACCCAGTGGGGCGCACGCAAATCGCAAGCATGCCTGCGCACATATCCGCGACTGATAGACCGCGAATATCTGACGGGCATCGAAGACCCGACGTCTCTTGTGCTTAGGCGATAGTCGCAAAGGCAGCTGATAGGCAATGTTACGGACTCGGTCCCCGCATGTCCCCCACTCTTGAGGGGATCCCAATCACGAACGCGTGGCTGGCCTCAGGTATCGGAGCATCACAATGTAGACGCATGTACGATGCCACGAAGCAGTCCTATGATATAGACGGTGTGCGCGACTGTAGGTGCTGCGGTCCCAAACAACGCATGGTCCTGACCGTCTCAACGGGTTCCATACTTCCAAGATGAGTCCTAAAGCAGAGGCGCCTCCAATTCTGGACTTCTCGCGTAGGTGGCCCCAGGCTCGGGTGATGCTTCAAAGCTAACGGAATATCAGCGTTCTACGGCGACGACGAAGTCGCGAAGGCTGCTCTGGTAGACCAAGTCCGCCGTTGCTGTCTTCACAACGGCTTCTTCCAGATCGTTGGGCACCGAGTCCCGCAAACTCTACAACAAGATGTGTTGCGGTGCGTGCAATCATTCTTCTCACTTCCACAAGAAGAGAAGGACAAGGTCCATAAAGGTGTAACGACGCATTGAATCCTTGACTGTCAGACAGGACTGACACTATCTATAGACAACACTACCTGGAATCGCGGCTATGAAAGCATTGGATCTCAGATCTTGGAGGCCGGTACCAATCCGGATCTCAAGGAAGGGTTCTACATCGGCGAAGAGATCGACAAAGATCACCCTTACTTTGTCCAGAAAAAGCTCAACTCTGGTCCAAATCAGTGGCCTGACAACTTCCATGATGCAGATCTTTTCCGAGAGACTTCGCAAGCTTACTACACGGAAATGCACGCCCTAGCTAGGGACGTCCTGGCAGTCATTGCTCAGACACTGGACCTCGGCGAAAGGTACTTCGACGAGTTCACTACAGGCGCTGTGGCAACATTGAGATATCTGCACTACCCGCCGCAGCCAAGTGATTCCGACGAGAAGCTTTCGCGAGGCATTGGGGCACATACGGACTTTGGATCTGTCACATTATTGATGCAGGGCGAGGTCAAGGGTCTTCAGGTCTGGGAGAAGGCGACGGAAGAGTGGCTTGATGTACGAACACCAACGAAGCTCGACGTCTCGCGCAAGTTGACACAACTAACATGATCTAGGTGGAGCCCGTGAGAGGTGCCTACGTCGTGAATCTGGGCAACATGTTCATGCGGTGGTAAATATTGCCAACAGTTCGCTATCCCCATAGCTATTGCTGACGTTTGTCTAGGTCGAATGTAATCAACTCACATAACCGCGTGCTTTGCGATATGGCTACTTACAGGGCTGCAGGACATGTACATCTCGAACAAACACCGCGTGATTAATTTGACTGGCACAGAACGATACTCTGTGCCTTTCTTCTACAGCGGCAATCCGGATTATACCATCGAGTGTCTCCCTAATTGCCGCGCTGAAGGAGCTCCGGCGAAATACGCGCCTATCAGCGTGTCCGAGTGCATCGGGCAGAGTTACAGAGACTCTTATGGCAAGGCTTCGGCCTTCAAGAAGGCTGTAACATCGCCGCCGGCGGTGCCGGTACCCTCCATGACGGGCGCGCAGACGATTACGGTATGATGACCTGCCGTAGCACTGTCTACTGTATCCTGAAGACAGACGATGATGCACGGGAAAGCAAAAAGTCCGAGTTGATCATGGAAGTAGTAGTCGAAGACAGCACTGCCATCACATCTTCCGTGCATGATCCTCGTGGTATGCAAAAATGTCTCCAAGCATTGATCAATCGCACTGTAACGATGGATATTCTAGCGGGACATCATTGAGAGGGATGCGACAGACGCACTGCTGGGCGCATGCTTTCTCAATAACGCCGTTGGCGCATTTTGGCACTCGCGGCAAGGATAACAATAGCACAGAAGCTTTCAAGACTTTCGATGAGTGGAAGTAACAGAGCGTTTCTATCACATCAGCGGCTTCATGCTTGAGAAGCAGTATCTAGCGATCTTCCATATCTCATCGACTTTTTGGCAGACAAAGAGTTCCTGATTGTGATGAGATTCCTTGCTTCCCTTTTGCAGCCAATACTTCGTACCACCGGCAGTGGTGCGTGCAAAGGCCCAGGTGCCATCCTCCGTCACCACGATCTCGTCGATCTCGAAGTCGATTTCAAGTCTGATCGTATTGAAGATACGTTCATACGCTTTTCCGAGCTCGGCTTGTCCGACTGCAGACGCGAATCCAGGTGCCATGAGTACACCATCGTGAGTGTATAGGTCCAGCACGTCCTCGATCTTTCTCGAGGACAGCACGGTACCGTATGCATGGAGAAGTAAGGTGATAGCTGCTTGGTCTGCCACTGATAGCATGTCAGTATCGTAGAACCGACTTGACAATCGGTCGATGTTCTGCACACGCACTGGATGGTGAGTTGCTTTGTCTGCAGGCGTAAGCAGGCGTAACGTCGAGTATGCGAAGCGGCGTGTATCTTTGTTACGAACGAAGGGACCTCGATGCCAACGTGGCAAACAGAGAGCACGGTGTCAGGGCAAGGCAGTAGCTCTTTATTATCACACCGTCTACAGTGGGGAGAGGCTCTATCTCTGCCAGTGCGTTGCTTGGAGACACTGTCCCGCTCTGCTGCACATGCTTGATACGGCTTGCTAAACGGACAAGCCGGCCATCGCTCATCCAAGATCCGAAGATCCATGTGCTTCTGTTGTCATGATCGTGGCTGTCATCCAGGCCCTGCTGAGCCGGTGTTTCGATGGGTCTGCCTGATTGACAGTACCTTGATAGAAATTCCGTTGATAGGAAGAAGTAGATAGATGCCCCAGCAAGGAGCGTTTTCCATTGGGATCCTCACGCTCTGGAAATATGCAGGTACATTCTACAGTACAGCAGCCACTCGCTCTGTGAACAGTGGGTCATGTTGCGACAGCTTCTCTCTGGTATCGGGCGAGCCCCAGTGAGTATCAACATCAATCTCGACCTTGTACCCAAGCAATCTCGCCGATAAGCCGGAGTCTCGCCATGCCAGAGCCTCTCCTTCTTCCAGAGCTTGCATCGCTCGATCTCTCTCCCTCTGCTCGGGACCGTCGTGAAGATGATACAGCCAGTGCTGACGATTGCCTCGTTGGACTACCATTTCTGTGCGAGGCTTCCTGCATCGCTCATATACTGCTAACAAACGCTTCTTCTCTGCGGGCGCACGAGGATTCTTACTGCGTCCGAACAGCTCGCCCAGGACAGCAGCGTCTTCGAGAGCCATGCCAGCACTTCGAAATGTCAGCAGCGGGACGAGACCAACAAAGTACTGGAGATGCTCACCCGGACGCCAGATAGGGCAATGTAGCGTGCACTGCATCACCTAGTAGCGTGAAGGCGCCAGAAGGATGAGTCCACGTCTCCATGCCTGGTCGGATGCAAAGGCGCCACTTGTATACGGATTCACAAAGATTGAGCAGCTTGGGTATGCGTGGATCCCAGCCTTCATACAAAGCTCGCATCTCGTCAACATTGCCAGCGAGTGTATTGGCACCGGCCGGCATGTCGTCCGGTACTAGGAGGACCATGTTAAACAGCTCTCCACCGCGAAGGACGTAGTTCACTGTGAGCACGTACATAGTCAGTACGATGCAACGTATGATTCGTGTGACAAACACAGGGTGCCTTGGAAGACAAATGGACTGACCTGCATGAGCGTCTGGTCCAAGCCAGTAGTTGACTTGAGGGTCCGTAACAAACGATGCGAGCTCAGGGTCTTTCAGCATTTCTTTGGTAGAAAGCAACAGCCGATAAGCTAGATCACCTGTCAATTGTGGCGGATCCGGATGACCCAGCATGATCTCCCGCAGATGACTGTTGATACCATCGGCGCCAACGACTAGATCGGCAGTGTGCTCTTCGCCATTGTCCAGGATGAGGGTTGCCGAATCACCAGAATCGTGTACTTGCACGTCCAGTACTCGAGATCTGACCCGGATCTCGGCACCCAGTTCGACTGCTCGATCTAACAAACACTGGTGTAGATTCGCTCGATGGAAGTCCCAGTAGAACGTTCCCGGGTACTTGGAAGCTGACTCTTCGAAGTCCATGTGGGAGATCAAGTTGCCCTTCCAGCCGAGCATGTTGACTCTTGAGGGCTTAGTCGAGTATCGATCGAGGGAGTCTTTCATGCCCCATGATTGCAACACACGACTGCTGTTGGGAAGCACCTGAATTCCAGCCCCGACTTCTGCGATTTCTGATGCTGCTTCGAAAATTTGCACTTCATGGCCAGCGAGCAGCAGCGCAATAGCTGCACCAACACCTCCAAGGCCGGCACCGACGACTATGATCTAAATACCATGATTAGTCAATCACGAGACCATAGCTGGAGCCAAGACATGAATCTTTACTGACCTTCAAACGGGTTTCGTTGGTACGTTGCCGTTGCTGCTTTATTGGTATCGACGACATATTCGAGCTACTCCTTCGCTTTGTTGCTCACGATTGGGGCGGTGATTGGTAGGGTACTCGACTGATTTGAGCATGCCATCATGCGCTCGTATCTGGACCGCAACAAGACGCATGGTACAGCGACCGCGACCTCGTCTCTCATCGGATGTAGTCGCCCCCTCCTGATACGAGGGGTGGGGATAGCAGTGCGTAGACTAGTACGCCTCTGCTGAACCTGGCGCGCCAAATGCCCTCCATCAGATGGGCGGCCGCCGAGGACGTCGCGATAAAGCTGCCAGTAGCGCCAGGTATCTACGATAGGCACAATGTCGGACGAACAGCTGGAGCTACGATCGTAGCGTTCCGGCCATCACTGACTAGCGCCATCATAGCCAAGATTGCGCGGCTTGGGAGGTGTGCATAAGTGGGTGCCCAAAAGTGGGGGGTTTCTCACGAAGATAGCGTCAATACAAGTGTCAATACGAGTGACAATAGTACTACCTTAGTAATCCAGAGTGATGAGCGCGAGAACCGAGATGCATGTCGGCAATGTCTGTGGGTCGGGACATGGTCCAAGCCGGCAGAGATATCGTGGCGTGGGAAACTGACGTTGCGAACTTGCTTCCCTTCAGATTTCAGGCATGAGATAATCGATGATGGACGTTGTAGGCACAGAAAACGGCTGGATTGTAGTGGCGTGATGTTCTGGTATTGTGCAGGAGGTTTTCTTCCGCTCTGGCATGATCATCGCCCAGTAGCGCTCTGTTTCAGAATCTGCCCGGGCGGCGCCGGCATCATGGCACCCTCAGGTGGCGCATTCTTTGACTTGAACTCGTCGCACAGCTGACCCATAGTCACCCACTCCACTCCTTCGTGTTTGTTGATGTGCTCGATTAGCCTGCGTGGCGATCAGTAGCCGTCCGTTGACCACTTGCTTCCATTCCAAAAGGCTTACCTCTCGTGCATGAGCTGCACATGCGGCTTTCCTGACACGTCTGGGTGGCATGTGATGGCGAACATGCAAATCTTACTTGGATCTGGGTCGTCCGCAAACTCCCGGTAGTAATAATCGAAGTGATCGCGGAAAGTATCCTCCACGTCTCGAGGGTTGACGTAGCCGTGTGAATTGGGAGCATTCTTGCGGAACATGAGAGGAGGGATGTCGTCTATCTCCCAGTGTCTAAACGGCGCTGTCAGTGTCCAATGATACCAGGCGGGGTGTGGGAGAGGCCGGATCTTGCTTACCCGGGAATTTCGACAAGTCCGGTGTCTTTGCCGCGCACCAGCGGCTTCATCCATGTCTCTGCCTTTTGAGTGTAGTCTATTTTCGTCCAGCTGTCTCCAGTACGGAGCCAGTACATGTGTGCATCGTCGTGGGCCATGGAATGGTCGTATTCGATACCATAGTCGAGCATCAACTGTACGCCTTCCTCCGACGTCTCCCACCACGGCGCTACACTCCCTCGTGGTGGCTTGCCGCAGAAGTCGGTTAGTAGGCGGTAGGTCTTATCCAGTACGTCTCGTTGTTGTTCCAGGGTCATCTTCGTGGGATCTTCGTGGGAGTAGCCCGTAAAGCCTGTCAGCGGGAAGTCTTGGCGGCGAACACATCACTTACCGTGCAGACCAATTTCGTGTCCTTGATCGCGGACCATTGCGCATTCCTCTGGGAAAGTCTCCAGTGTATGTCCAGGTATGAAGAAAGTTGCCTTGATGTTGTATTTCTCGAATAGCTTCAACATACGTCGAGTACCGTGCGTGCCAGCCCACAATCCTCGCGAGATGTCCGACGTCGAGTCTTCGCCTCCGTAAGATCCCAGCCAGCCCGCAACAGCATCAATATCGACCCCATATGTGCATAGGATTCTTTTCACCATGGCTTAGTCAAGTGTTCCTAAGGTCTTCCAACGAAGATCCAGTGGCAGCGGCAGTGGAAAGCAAGACAAATTGCGAGGGTACCACTGGTAAGAGTGAGGGATCGTGAGATGTCAGGGAGCTATAGCTATAAGGCAGTCAACAAACACAAGGTTGTAGAGCCAACCTTAGATCCTGCATGAAGAGTGGGGTGATGGCGTACCTGCATTGGATGTATCTACCATCAAGAACTCATCGGAACTAACGCGGTACCGCCGCGATGAAGCTTGGGCTACCAGCGATGCCATGTCCAACATGAGCAGCTTGTCGTAGTCTCCTTCTACGAGATCGAGGAGATGTGCACATTGCCGGACTGCCAGACTGTGGTCGGAGCGACTTAGGTACATAGGCAGAGCTTTGTGGCTTGATGAGAGGTGAGTCAATATTGACTACTGATATCATCGACTTGGTTTATGGAACGTTGCGGCTGACTGGGACCATGAGAGGCATCCCTTGTTCTGTGGAACAATGTGATATTCGAAGACTCGTCCACGAACACAGCATACAAGTTAGCCATTGAGCAACTTCTCAACTTGTAGTGCGGCGCCGAGGACCTTCTCCTCGTCGTAGCGTTGTCCTACAAGTTGCAATCCAACATGATGTCCGTCCATGCTTTCGCTGTCGTACTGTGCCCAATTCCAGGCATCGTAGGCGTTCCGGGGAACATAGTCGTCAGTACCTGCGGAGTCGAGTGTCTTCGATACGCGTCCTACAGGGAACGACAATGCAGTGTAGTCCACCAGATTGAACAGCTTCGTATAGCCGACCCATCGACATTTCCTGTGCGGCAGCGAGGTATGCGCCATTGTCGGGGTGAGGATGATGTCGATTGGCTGACCTTTCGAGGACCGCGCATTGTTCCACATCTCGTGGTAGGCTTGCTGCGCTGCGACCTTACGGCGATTCAGCTTCCAGTATTCGTAGACAGAGATAGCAGGACCGCGCTCGACCAGTGCCTTGACATGGGGGATGAAAGGTTCCCCGCCCTCTCCAACGGCTTGCTTGATGTCTTCACCACCATCGGCAGTGTAGTATGCGTCCTGGAACGGTCAGCAACGAGGTCAGCTTGTGCGTGGCTCAGCATACCATGATTTCGACGCATTGTGCGTTGAGACCGACGTCCCATTGCACCACATCGTGCCCTGCTTCTTGCAATTTCGCCGCAAGCTCGCGAAAGAGTCTTTCGATAGGAGGATGCACTTTGACAACACCGTCGTCGAGCATCAGACCAATTGTCAGAGGCCGAGTAGAGTACTCTTCTAGGCAGTCGTTCCGCCAGGGGAACCGTGGACATTGTGCATCCGCAGACCACGGCTCGGCATCGACAATGGCCTTTGTGATGGTTACCATCGAAGATAAGGATCTTGTCATTGGTCCAACAGAAGATGGAACGTGCTGCTGGCCGTCCGTAGAAACGGTCACGCCCCGGTATGACATCCGGTTGCTCTGCTTTCTGTCAGTACTTCGGATCATGCTTGGGAGCTCTGACTACACACCGTTGGCTTCAATCCCCAGAGACCATTCATATGCGCGGGCATACGTATCGAGCCGCCAATGTCGGTACCGAAACCAATCAAGCTGCCGTGTAGAGCAAGCATTGCAGCCTCGCCGCCGGAGGATCCGCCAACTGTGAACAATGGGTTAAGGGGACTCGTCGTGAGCCCAAATAATGGATTCTCTGTTTCGCACCACTGCTCATGTCAGGACGCTGACGTACTCTGCATGTGCAAGA
>JAVRRP010000277.1:0-21956 GCA_036872775.1 Oleoguttula sp. CCFEE 5521 | reverse complement strand
TCATCTACCTCGTCCTTGTACGATAGACTTTCTTTTCTTAAGCCTTTCCTCAGCCTCATCGAAAAGCGCGCCAATCTCTTCACGCTTCTTCTCTTCCATCTTCTCATCATGAAGAACTCCATCTTCGCTGTTGCAGCTGCAGCTGGTACTGCGGCTGCCCAGGGCGCTGCCTACGCGCAGTGCGGAGGCCAAGGCTGGTCGGGCGCCACCACTTGCGTGTCCGGGTACACCTGCACTTATTCGAACCCCTACTACTCCCAGTGTCTGCCCGGCTCCGGGTCTGGCTCCGGTGCCTCCACCACCAAGGTCGCAACCACAACGACTCGCGCGGCAACGTCCACTAGTTCGGCCGGTGGCTCGCAGACCTCTGCTCCAGCCTCGAGTGGCAAGGTTCAGTACGCTGGTGTGAACATTGCTGGTGAGTAGTCGGCCGCAGTAAGACGATCACATCAATAATTAACGCAGCATTCCAGGTTTCGACTTCGGCTGCGGCACCGATGGCACCTGCAACACTGCCACCAACGTGAACCCGGGCTCATCGGGCATCGCCCAAATGAAGCACTTCGTTACAGATGACGGCCTGAACGCTTTCCGTCTCCCAGTCGGCTGGCAGTATCTCGTCAACAACCAGCTCGGTGGTACGCTCAACAGCGCAAACCTCGCAAACTACGACAACCTTGTCCAGGGCTGTCTGAGCTCCGGTGCCGCCCTGTGCATCGTCGACATCCATAATTACGCCCGCTGGAACGGCGGCATCATTGGCCAAGGCGGCCCAACGAACGCTCAGTTCGCCTCGCTCTGGTCTCAGCTTGCCACGAAGTACAAGGGCAACACCAAGATCGCGTTTGGTCTCATGAATGAGCCCCATGACCTGAACGTCGCAACCTGGGCCCAGTCCGTGCAGGCTGCTGTCACCGCCATCCGCCAGGCTGGTGCAACTGGCAACAAGATTCTCCTCCCCGGCTCAGACTACACCTCCGCCGCGCAGTTCATCTCCAACGGCTCTGGCCCAGACCTCCTCGCCGTCAAGAACTTGGACGGTAGCACGACCAACCTCATCTTCGACGTGCACAAGTACCTTGACTCCGACAACTCAGGCACACACACCAACTGCGTCACCGACAATGCCGCCGCATTCCAGACTCTCGGTAATTGGCTCAGGACGAACAAGCGCCAGGCTATCCTTTCGGAGACTGGCGGCGGGCCCAATGACAGCTCGTGCTTGCAGTATGTGTGCAGTCAGTTGGATGTGCTCAACAGCTACTCTGATGTCTACCTTGGGTGGACTGGCTGGTCGGCGGGTGCTTTTGACTCTACTTACACGCTGACGCTGACGCCGACGCTGAGCGGTGGCAAGTACACGGATGTGCCGCTTCTTACTAAGTGCATTGCTGGCAAGTTCCACTAGGCGGTGTGTAGAGTGGGAAGGACAGCAGTGGTCGACAGGACTGAGTACTTTCTAGAGTAATGGATACGTTTTGTCAGCCAAAATTTTAGCAACATCTTTGCCGCCTTTCCCAATGTCACAGGTCTCTGAAATCCGTTATGAGAGAGTTCATTGAGTGTGCAGCGGGAATGGCCAGGCGATGAAGAGCATTGTTCAGTGATGTTCGACCTCATGTCCGCTACGCTGTAGATCCCTTCTAAAGTGTGCCTTTGATGACGTTGGTGCAGCGGAATACATGTTTGATCGCTGCACAACAGTGAAAGTAGTCTTAGCTGTCCGAAGGCCCAAATCTACTACTATGCCGCTGTCCTGCATCCAGCTCATGCACAATCGGCCGTCCATCAATCTCGCCCGCCGGTCTCACGCCATCCATCTCCAGCACCTGTGCGTCCTCCGCCTCATGCACGGGTCCCTGCCTCTTCATTGCCTGCCGCGCATCAGCACCATAGTACCCTTCATGACCGTCATTCGAAGCTGCCAGCTCCTGTCTCGGCACTACGGATGCTGCGGACACTGCTGGTAGCTCCGCACGCCCCATCTGCACTCCCTCATCTGGATCGCCTCCCATGAGCGCTCCACCTTCACTCGAGCTGCCTTCGCTGCTGACTTTCTCGGTCTCTGCAGCTTTGCGAACTGCGCGCTTTCGTCGACGCCAGATGAAGTAGAATATGCCAAGTGCGGCCGCGACCCCAATCACCACGCCACCAACAGCAATGCCGGCAATCGCACCAGTGGAGAGTAATGACTGGGCATCCTGCGTCTGCAGCGACGTTGACAGCACCGTGTTACTCGTCGCAGGAGGTGTGGTGGTTGATCCCGTATCCACCGCGGACGCGACAGTGACAGCACTCCCGCCACTGCTCGTAGCCAAGGGTGACGTGTATGTCGTCACACGAGCTACTGTGCTGACCTCCAAATTCGCGATAGTCGGGAGGACTGCGGAACCGGGGACAGACCAAACGGTGTCTGTGGCAGGACATGCTGGTTGGGTGTTGGAGGGTGTATAGTCTGACAGCGCTGTACCTGTCGGTGTTGCGGTTGAGAAGACGGTTTTGAGCGCATTGTAATCATCTAGGGTTTGGGGAAACCCAGTACCCTCGCCATTCGTGTAGTTGACGATGCCGTACCCATTCGTGGCCATCGCCCATTCGTACACGAATGCGCCCGAGAAGACAGCCTGGAACACTGGACCCAGCATGGTGCCGACGTCTGAGAAATCCCGGGGAGAAATTGTGTTGCAGCCAGTCTCTGCGAATAGCACCGGGATGCTCATCGCCTGGAATTGCTCGTAGAGCTTGTCGAAGCCGGAGACATAGTACGAGGAGTTGCCACACCAGCTGTACACATTCATGCCATAGACGTCGATACACGAGCCCAGGGGGCCGCATGTCAAGTAGTCGGCTGTGTATTCACGTGTTTCTAAAGAGTCTGCAGCGTTGTACGACAGCGGGATCATACGATAGCCTCGAGCGCTCTGATAGGCTTTTATGTCGCGTGTTGCGGCCTTGATAATTGGTGCAGTGTCCACACTGCTTGCCGAATTGATGATCTCATTCCCGATCGAGAAGAATAGAAGGTTGTCGTACTTCGAGAAGGCATCGACAGTGGCTGTCCAGTTAGTGTAGAGGTCCAAGGTCCACTCGGGCGTGTTACGATCGATCGCGTGTAGAGGTGTCGATAGATCAACCCAAACGTAGATGTCCTGACTTTCGAAAGATCGCATACATGCGTCGTGGTTTTGGGAGCCGTCTACCGTGTAGACACGAATGGCATTCACTCCGAGAGTCTTCATCAGCCCGGCATCGATATCGCACTGACTGGAGTCAAGGAGTACATCCAGCATAGTTGTCACATCACTTGGGGCATAGATCACGCCTGTGATGTTGCAGATCAGTGAATGTGCACTGATTGAGGGCAAGCTAGTGAGGGAGGTACTCGTGAGCCAGGCGTGAATGAAGCTTGGTGAGACGTACCTTTTGTGAAGAACTGATTCCCGTCAACATCGTACAATTTGGTGCCGTTGATGCTAATTGGTGCCAGTGCGCCAGATCCCTGGCTGACCAGCAAGAAGAGAAGGCACCATATCTGGACTGCCGTCCGCGACCGCATCGCAAAACCCGAGCACTTTCGCTCGTTCTCCCTAAGTCGCGTACCGCTCGTTTAGTCCTTTGATCGAGGTCGTGGAAGCCAATAAACGCTTGAGGCTACAGACGAGATGTCTTGCCGCTGAATATTGCCTTTAGGTGACTTACTTCAGTAGCATGCAACTCCGCGAGATCCCGGAAGGGTACTGATTGGTGCGTGCTACTGTAGTTGATGGCCCGGATGTAGTGGATAGCTGGAGTCTAAGTGTTCTTGCTGCGTATGTGAGCAGCGCCTATCGTTGGCAAAGTCCCTCCAGTGTGCTTTGTGGGTGGCGTTCAGAGAGTGCATCCGCACGTTGAGGTTCTGACTGGATTCCGGTTTGGCCCCCATCTTGGAGGGGAGATTGGAAGGATTCACTTGGCCAGACTTAGACTTTACGCCTCTGTATCATCAGTGTGCTTACCTAAACAGCGTGATATGAGCACCGAACCCGCGAAAACAAATGCTACAGTTCCAAGGACACACTGAGAGGTGGACCTGAGAAGTGCAAATAGACACCACAACCGTCACGCAACAGCTCTGTGATTCAGCTGGTTTGCTAGAACTGATTTCTCGTCATGTACTCCCTCGTAATCATGTGTGCTCAAGCATCGAGCTGGACATTATCGGCCCATAAATCATAGTCCGAGCCGGTTCCATATGCGGTCTCCATGGGATTTATCGCTTGGATTTCGCGCTGTCTGCGGCTGCAGCACGGCAGACACTTGGTACTGTACTAAAATGCAAGTCACTGCGCGCGTCCAGATGCGTACGTTTGCTACCGCCGCTTCTCCAGAGTTCAAAAGGCGTGCCTATGCCGTTATAAATGCGCCTGCAAGGAGGGTATGAGTAATGCAAGATCGATGAGAGAGCAGGTCAGGCAGCAGTGTTCTCGTTTCGAACTCGAGACTCTCGCAGACACGGCAGTCAAGTCAACCACTGTCGCAGGTGCGGTAATAGCAGCACAGGAGCTCTCTAAGACTTTTTAGAGAGAGTTCATAAAGTAGGCGCGAGTCAGAGCTCTGACGTAAGCCGGAAGTGACAGACAACAGCTGTCGCTGCATCTCCGAACTAATATTGTGGCCCTCTCATGGTCTTCAGTCAGCACCACTACAAGGCCGAATAACTAGATCCCAGCATGGCACCCCCGGAGCCGCCCAGCGAGGTCATTCTTCGGGTCAAGGTCCCGCCAGGCCATCTCAAAGGCGACAGGGACGAGTTTAGCGTTGGTGCAATCTACACATCCTTGACTGTAGGCGCCGTTCGCCAGCGTATACAGCAGCTTCTACCCTCAAATCCAGTTCCCGAAAGACAGCGCATACTCTACGGCGGCAGAGCGCTGGTTGATAATGAGCAAACGCTGGCAGATGCGTTGAATACGCGCAGAGATACCAGCCAGACCGAGTATGTCATTCACTTGCTGGTCAAGGATCAGGCTACAGACAACAACTCGCCACACAGGCGCATGGTCAGCACGCCTACTCCAGTGAATGCTGCTGCCGTACATCATGGAACACATGACGCTCCGGGAGCACCGCATCAGCCTGCAGGTGCGCCATTGAATGGGCCGATGCACCAGCATATGCATCACGCCCAGCACCTTGCCATGCTCCAGCAACGACAGGCTGCAATGCAGCAGCAGGCACAGCTACAACATCACTTGATGATGCAGCAACACCAGATGATGCAACACCGGCCTGTCGCACCTGGTGCACCGTTCGGCATGCTGCCAGCGCAGATGGATGCTCCGGGTGAGGCCGTACTTCCACCAGCACCTGCTGCTCTGAATGCCGATGCAGTCAATCGGCAACAACAGAATGTCGATGGGGCATCGAACGAGCCGCAACAGGGCGATGCAGCCGCCCAGAACCCGAATTCGGCAGCCATGCCCAACCCAGGCAGACCTGTCAGTGGACAAGGCTTTCACGTGCAAGGCGTTGGCCCTGATGGCAATCGGTTCGAGATTCACCAACAGACTATTAACATACCTGGAAATGTATTCCCCGGACAAATACCCGTGGGTATGCCAATGCCTCAATTTCCTGGCATGGGTATGCCGTTCCCAATGCCTGGAATGGCGCCTCGGCCACAGGTGCCATCGATGCCAGCATCGGGAGCACCTTCAGCCCTGGATCGAGCTAGACAGAACGTTACGGAAATGCGACAGCTCTTAGACCAGATGCGCGCATCCAACGCGGGTGAGGCAGAGCTTGCGCGTGTTGCACAGCTTGAGCAGCATATGAACGCGGTTAATAATTACATTGACCCGTTCCGCGTTGGCCGAGTACCACCACTATCACAAGCACCACCCCCTGCATCTACACCAACCAGCGGAACGAATGGCCGTGTGAACGGCATGCCAACCGGTGGCCAGCCTCTCCCTAATCTCATTCACTTGCATAACGGCTTTCCTGCACCGCATGGAGTGCAGGGCCAGGCTCCGCCGTTCGGACGGGTACAGATGCCTATACCGACCGGCTTCCGACCCAATCTGCCCGCACCGCAATCGCAGACCCCGTCTGATGTCTCCTGCTACCTACTCTCTTCACCTAACGGACCGCAAGCGCTGCTGTTCTCGCCCGAGCATGGGCAGTTCACTGGGCGACTTAACAATACGTCCACACAGCGGCGTTTCCGAAGAGCTCCTTCTTTGGTTCCTACACATACAGCAGCAGCCAGCCAGCCTGGAGCGACGCCTACGCAACCCGTACCAGCACCGGGTGATCAGGCTGTCGCTCAGCAGAATGCTGCTGCGCCTCCGCCTGACCCTGCCGTTGCGCAGATACAGCAAGGCGGTGCGCCTGACCCTTTGGCGCCAATACAGCCCCTCATCAACAATTTCTGGATGCTGTTCAGAGTCATGATATTCGCCTACTTCCTCATGGGAGCCAACATGGGCTGGCGGAGACCCGTGGCACTCGGATTGATCGGACTAGGCTTCTGGATGATACGAGCCGGCCTTTTCGGCGACAATGGTATTATGCGGAGATGGTGGGAGGGCGTCGTAAGAGTAGAGCAAGCTGCGCCTCGAGTCGGCGAGAATGCGGTCGCGCCTGGCGAGAACGGGCAGCAAGCACAACCTGCTGCCGTGCCAACACCTGAGCTGCTGGCTCAGCGCCTACTCCAGCAACGGCAAGACCAGCTCAACCGTGCGCCGCTGCATCGCTTGCGCGAGCAAGTCCGACCTCTTGAACGCGCTGCTGCACTGTTCTTCGCAAGTCTTTGGCCTGGCATTGGAGAGGCGCACGTACAGGCACAGGAAGCGGAAGAGAGGCGTAGGAACGATGAGGAGATCGAGGCTAGACGGAGGGAAGAATAGGCTAGGACACAGGCTGAGCAGCAGAGCGGAGAGGAGGGTGAAAAGACTGGGCTTGGTGAGAACTCGATGTTTACGGCTGCTGAGAGTCGCGCGGACACTACGGAGGCCATGGCAGAGTCAAGCGCACCGCACGCAACTGCAGCGACTGAGCAGACATGAATACGCATGTGGCAAGGATGAGATCTGGGCTCGGATCAACCATGGACCACCGAGAACCAGGGTGGCAGGCAAAGGCATTTCCACACATTGTAGCAACCCTGACATCGATACCAAGATACAGCCTTAGCCCTGAGTATTACACAAGCGGCTTTTGTGTATACCACGGAATGAGGACAGTATCCATGGACGCTCTTCTTCACTCGTAAACACCCCGCTCTACTACGTGCTGACATCACCTTACATGCGTTGAAGTTGTTTGCTCGAACGCATGTCTCGCATGTCATACAAACAATTGACGCTACTACTAACCCTCTTGCGAGGGCACCTATTGCTTCGCTACATACCAACCGTAGTGATACACACTGGCACGCTTCACAGACAATACTAGATCAGGCCTCTCGCGAGCTTCAAGACATCCAATCAAAGTCGCCGACTCAGCGGCACAAGCAAGCTGTCAAGGATCTGGTGAGCAATCCGAGTTGATGTTCCTCAGACATAGCGATCATTCGACATGACTCCCTCGTACAGCGTGTCGCGTCTCAACTCGACCACTCACCTAGTCATCCACAACGACAAGTTCTTCGAATTCCCTTACATCTACGTCAAGGTTTACGGTAACTTAAAACTGGCTGTGATCATCGACACTGGCTGTGGAGCAAATAGCGCAAAGGGCACCCGCGGCCAGACGGATCTGAAGACGTATATCGAAGAAAATGTGCTATCGACAAGTCGCGACGAGAAACAATGGAGCTTCCTTGTTATCTGCACGCACTGCCACTTTGATCATGTCGGTGGCATTGAGTCTTTCGCTGATGACGATGCATCGATCGTAGCTTCTGGGTTTGATAAAGACTTCATCAACCCCGCCAATCTGCCCAAGAACTCCTTCTGCAAAGCCTTCGGTGTCGATACACCGAAGTATAAAGTCACGCATTTCGCAAGCGACAATGAGCATCTGTCTCACAGCGGTCATGATCTCGGTCTGACAGCGTTACACACGCCCGGCCATACCCCGGACTCCCAAGCTATCTATGATGTGAAGGAGCGCTGGCTCTTCACGGGCGATACGTTCTATCAACGCGCAGCTACTATGCCGTGGGCTGAGAAGCAAGACGTGCCTATCCTCTTCCCGCCACAGGGAAACTGGCATGACTGGTGTGCGAGTCTGGAGAAGCTGTTGCGACTCTCGAAAGCTGAGGACGCTGGCAATGAGAAATTGGTGCGAGTTGCGTGTGGCCATACTACTTCGGATGCGGTGGCTACGGCTATGGTGGAACGGGTCATCGACTTTGCGAAGCGGATTGCTGCTGGGAAGGTCAGAGAGGTCATGCGGCTGCCTGGAAAGGATGTTGCGCCAGGTGGCTCGCTTGGTGATGAGATTTTCGTGTACTGGCACGATGAGGGGGACGTGGAGTTCAGTATGATGGCACCGGAGCGCTTTTTGGAGGACTTCGGTCCAATAGTGCTCGAGACTGATCTCTGATTGTGGTGGTCGCGCTACCGCAGAAAGTTCGAGAGGACGCTCAGCCCTCACCTTTTGATCTTGTAGCCGCAATTTCTTCTCACACGAGTACTTGCGCTCATTGGCAGCCGCAGCTACACGAATGGGAGCGCTGGAGACCTCCGGGAGATTCGACAAAAGCAGACTCGAATCACTCCATGGCTCGGTGACCCGTCTCATCCACGTCCATCTTCGGTCCAATGAATGTCTTCCTGCCCTGTACAAACCACCAGAAGATCGCGAAGACGAACACAGCTCCGACAAGCACGATGCTCCAGTTCATGGCCGCTGGTGTGGGATTCGGCGCGGCCGGGAAGAACAGGAAGATGCATGTGAAGAAAGTGTAGACGATCGCGATACCGTTCAGCAAATTGCGCCATCGTCCTAGCTGGAAGGGACCGTAGGCTATAGGCTCGCGCCGCATGCGCTTCCAGACTCCGAGGACTACGGGTGTAATCTGCAGATGTCAGCACAGTATTAGGGTCAGAGAGACGTGAGAATACGAACATAGCTGATGTACAGTGTTACGGCAGCAGAATTGACGAACGCGTTGAACGCAGCCTAGCTCAAATCAGCTGAGAACATGCAGGAGATGCGAGATGGTGCTTACTGTCGAGCCTATGTTGATCAGTCCTAGCAGGAGCTGTATGATTATGCAAAGGATGATCGATCTGACCGGTAATTGACTTCGAGGGTTGACGTAAGCAAGGTAGTCGGACGCAGGAAGACCACGATCGCGCGCAAAGGCCCACGTTGTGCGCGAGGCGCCCGCGAGCAGCCCCCAGTTTGCGAAGATGACAATGCTGTAAACGTCAGTCAAATAACCCCGTATGCACAAGCACGGTACTTACACCAGAGTCACGGACACCATCGCGTTGGTTCCGTTCAGCGACTTGACTGCTTGGTAGTAGATCTGGATGAATGGATATCCAGCCTGAGAAACAGGGGCCTCCAGTACCGCTTCGATGTCACCCATGGAGAACAGCAATGCGATGATCATGGCAAATCCCAACGCTCCATTGATCACAATGGTGGCGACCATCGCACGAGGGACTACTTTCGCTGCGTCCTTGATCTCTTCAGACATCTGCGTGAAGACTGCAGTCAGCGGATGCGCTATAGCTATGCAGAGGCATTGGAAGCGTGCCCATGAGCGACGTACATGAGCTGCAGCATCGTAGCCAACAAAAGGGAAGGTACTGGTCACCAGACCAACGCAAAAAGCCAGTCCCATGCTCATACTCGACCACGCACCCGCGTCAGCAGATGATGTGAAGACGAAGCTCGCTGTGTTCTGAGGACCGAGATACACCAACGGGATCAGTACAGCAAAGAAGCCGGCTACGTGCCAGATGAAGAGAAAGCCCTCCATCTTCGGCAGGAACTTGGCAAACGTGATGTTAATCGCCACTCCGAGTAGGGTGATGAGCCAGTATATGAGCGATCCATGCCAACGTTGATACACGTATGTGTCTGGATGATTCAGGACGAGCAGCGCTTGTATGATAGTGGCGGCCAAGAACGCTGGAGATGCCGTTGTGAGCTGCCACCCCCAGAAGGTGACCCAGCCGAAAAGCCACGAGATGAAGCGCCTATGCTGCTTTGGCGCCAATTCAGCTGCCCACAGATACTGACCCGCCGAGGTTGGGGACATCGAAGCGAACTCAGCCAGAGACAAGCAAGTAGCTAGGGTCCCGATAAAGCAAAATATGAAGCCGTAGATGAGCGCTACAGCTCCACCGTTGGTGAGTACTGAGACGAAGACAACGGAGAAGGCTTCCCAGGTCGCCATCACTAGTCAATCGTCAGCCAAGGATAAGCTATGACAGGCTACCCGGCGTCAACTACCTGTCGTCGTGAGGCCCAGCACAGAGAAGAACCCGAAGTTGCGCTGCAATATGCATGAGGACCCGAAGCTAGATCAGTACGTACACACTTACCTTGAGTTGGGACTTGTAGCCAAGCGTCGACAGCTGTTGCGCATCGTTGTCGCCATCATGCTGTGTATGAGCCGTGTGTGCATGATCATGATCGTTGGCCATGGATTTGACCTCCATCCTGGCGTCTCGCGCTTTCAGTGTGCGCGAGGGAATTGGACTGGGCGAATTCAAAGTGAGCCTCACGCAACAGCAATATCGAACTGTCAATAAGTAAGCTCCTACGTACGCGTGTAGCTGCAAAGACTGCCGCCTCTCTAACTCAGCACGAGGCCGCTTCTGGACGGGACTGTGAAATTAAACAACACCCGCAAGAACCGTATACGAGGGGCTATGTCGATGCGAGAAAAGCTGAAGGTTCTCCAGTGAGGTATGTTCACCTGAAATCAGGTCACTATGCGTGCAGTGATACGGCGCACCAACACCGCAAATGTAACGATGTGAGCACGAGCTGCGTTTCAAACGTCCATGGAAGCGGAGAAAGAAAGTGCAATGTGCATTGCATCGCAATGTAGTCCCGTATCATCGGCGATACGTGCATTGGAAACCCTGACGCCTCCAACTCGCAGAGTGCTGTTCTGCACCATGTCGCGGATGCGCATTGGATGTTTATGTAGGAGTGGATGTGCTAGGCCGACAAGGGAAGCAGCAGATGAGGAGCTAATCTGCCGCAACGCAAAAGTGCCACAGCGCCCCGATGGACCGCTAGCGCTTGCAGTAGCGCTTTATTTACCGAAGCTTCGATCAACGGTGCACGGCATTTGTATGTACGTGCACTGTAACGGACTCTCTCAAGGACACTATTTCGTCGATCTGCCGTGCGTTACCCATGCTGAAGCTGCGGTGACCAGATCTTGTCAATGGGACCCTAGCGGCCTCACACCGCATGCCGCAGGAACAGCCTCGGGTCCATTTCCATCTCCTCGTACTGCCGCAACACTTCCAGTGGGCGATCGGCTTTCTTGAGGACCCTGGTCTTGCCACCGAAGTACACGCAAAGCGAGATGTGCTCTTTAGAGACCGTCAGCCCATAGTCTTGCATCATTGCTTTCTTGACACTGCCGAGATCTGCATCATGCTCATCGTCAAGCCTCGTGATTGCGGCGTACTCGAGGGACCCTTCGAAGCCGACGACCTTGTGGAAAGAGAGGCTATGCACACGCCCGGTCTTCGGAGAGACGAAGTCAGTGGCTACGCGTGCGATGCCACGGATCTCTGGGACGCTGTCGTGGCTTGCCCCAGCTTGCACATTCGCTCGGCCGTCTGCAGGAAACGTGAACTTGGAGTCTCGCCAGATGTCTGTAAGCGGAGTCTCCTCTGTAGCAGTCTGGCCAGTGCCTGCGACAGAGTCGCTTCGGAGATCTGTCCACTTACGCAGCAGCTCCATAGGCGCATTCGCTGTTCCTGCCGAAGACAATCGCTTCTGACGTCTGATGCCAGGATGTGGGCCTTGTTCATCTCCTGGTGGCGCGAGGATGTCGTCAAGCCAAACAGAAGCTCTTTTCGCTCGCGTGGGCTGCGGTACGGGTACTGCGTGTGGAGCTGGCAAGTCGGTCACGACGGACAACCCACTGAACATGCGTATCAGACGCCCCTTGCTCCGCCGGCGCTGCGTACTTTTTGCTGCATTGACAACGCCCGGCAAGAGCTTAGCAGTCTCTTGCTCTTTCTCAACCTCATCCTCGTCGTGTTCGAGCTGTTCTACAGCGCATTGTTGGGCGATCACCAAGCTCTGCGTTACGGCCTTCCCTTGCTCATCGTGCAAAAGATCAGATTCGGCGATCTCTCCTTGCGCAACTCGTTGTGCTAACAGCAGTGTACTCAGCATCAGGCTAAGGGTAGACTTGCAAGCCTCCAACGAAGAGCGTAACATTGTCACTTTCGATCTTTTGAAGGTCCACTTTACCCTGTTGGCGAAGTCGGGTGTGGTCGCCGGGAAGTGGCTGTCAGTAATATGTCCACCTAGTCCAGCAACAACAGCATCGATTTCAGAGAACGTCGATTCACAATGATCCGTTATCTTCTGGACCGACGCAACAGCCGATTGAGAAGGCTTGAAGTGCGCATGTGTGAGGAGTGCCCTGAGATGCTGCAAGACAGAGCAAAGACCGGATATCTCGGTCGCGACATGCTGTAGTTCCTTGCCAGCGCCGCCCACCGTAGCTGCGAAGTCGAAAATGGCTATGGAGAGCTTGGTGCCGGTGCCGACCAGGGCGATGATGCTCGCTGCGACACCAAGCTCTGCCATCTCGCTGGGGATGTAAAAGAGGAAGCACCCGATAGACACACAAGTCCTTCTTGCTGGTAGCGCTTAACGGAAATAAGGGGGATGCGAGAGGTAAGTTAAGCAGCACCGCGACAGGGCATACTCAGCACTTTTGCGCGTGAGAGAATGCACCGTTAAACCCCCGTGATCCACCTCTTCTTCAAATCGCCTGTGGAAGGCGTAGAAAAGCATACCATACCGTGGACTCTTTCACTCCATTAATTTGCAAAAACGCCATCATCAGCCCTGAGCCGATTTCTCAGGTGGTGGCTGAGCTTGCGCAGGGTCTCCTCACGCTGGGCAGCATGGGACTAGCTAGGCTCTTGACCGGTCTGCACGTATGTCATGTCAAGAATATCAAATGCCTTGAAGACCGGCTTGTAGTAGACTTGGGTTCTGGAGTACTGGGATGAGTTCGGTTCGTTGACGATGGCGTCTTTATGCAGGTAGCCGAAGAGCAAGAGTCAGGCCGTGGGTTCGGGGAAGAAATGCCAGGTGGATCGGATCAAGGGCTAGACCTGCGGCTAAATCTGCCGTCCCCGACAGCTTGATCGAGCTTATCTGCCACACCACTCTCGTCTCTGCTGCAGATCTGCGACACCGCGTGGCATCCTTCGTGTCAGGGTGCTTCAAAGATCTAGCATATGCTTTCGCCCCTATATTACTTACCACTACAATGCTGTGTACGCTGCCAGAACGACCGTGTATGAAGCGAACTGCCAGCACTCGATTCACCTGCTACGAGTTCTGCACGGATGCGTGGCAACGACCTCACATTAGCGTGGTGACCTCACGTTAGCGTAGCGGCACTGCAATATCCTGGCGCCTTCGAGTCGAGGAAGCCATCCGCCGATCTGGGACCTCGGGTGGGCGACGTTCCCAGATCATATGAAACTCCCGTGAGGATGCGACACATCTTGTTACATGGAGTGCGCTCATATGCCAGCTGATTGTTGTCCCTGCTTTGCGTAAGAGGGATCGGACTGGAGACTATATTGCTCGATTCTATATGTACTTGTACGACGTCCACGGGACACGAGGCGCCATCGCGCACCCTGCCGAAGCACGGAACACGGTATTACAGACAGCTGCCGTGAATGGCTAGTCTACTATGCACGGTAGATGGGGCGAATCTGCTTCTCGACCGCCTGGCCATGTGGCGGATCTGCCATCATTGGGAGATCAGCCCCCACACCCAAACCTGATAAGCTTCTGGCGCACGCACTCGCATGATGCTACCTTTTGCCGAGAACACGTCGTAGGTACATCTTCAAGAAGTAATTCATTTCTATCTCTTGGCTTTTATCGCCCAGGCGGCATCATACTATTCACCTTCGTGTCCAACGCACTTAGCCAAACGGTCGTTGCTTCCCGACCGCCGTGAGTTCTTCGCAGAGCCCGCAAGAATTCACGACAGCTGCTCAACGAAGCTGAGGAATCGATATGGAGCCAGGTTCGGAGAAGACAGGAGCAGTCCAGGCCGCAGTCGTCGACGATGGCTCTTCGCTGGAGGGTCAAAACGCTCCCATCAATGAGATCACTCATTCATCCGCTATGGACGCTGCAGATATGAGACGCATGGGTAAACAACAGCAACTGGTTCGAGAGTTCAAGACCTTTTCCACTGCATCTTTCACTGGCATCGCAATGGCCACGTGGGAAGTCGGCCTCTTCACCATCTCGCAATCGTTCATCAATGGCGGGCGTCCTGGTCTGCTGTACACGACGATCTGGAACTTCATCTGCTTCATTCCCATTTACTTGAGTATGGCCGAGATGGCGTCCATGGCACCAATCGCGGGCGCGCAGTATCATTGGGTCTCGGAGTTCGCGCCAGAGAACTGTCAACGATTCCTCAGCTACATTTCCGGCTGGTCTTCCTCCATCGCATGGCAGTCCGGCAATGCGGTGGGCATCTTCATTGTCGGAAGCCTGATTCAAACCATCATCTCAGTCAACGACGAGAGCTATGGCTTTGCTCCATGGCAATGCACGCTTCTAGCCTTCGCAGCGATGCTTCTCGCCTACACTGGCTCCGTCTATGGTGGGTCTGCACAGTTTGTGGCACATGTGATACTCTGCTGACCGTACGTAATACAGGGCATAAGTACTTGCCACGTTGGCAGAACCCAGTGTTCTTTCTGCGCATTCTTTGCTACCTTGCTTACATCATTCCCATATGGGTCCTGGCACCGAGAGCCACACATAGCCAGGTCTGGCGCGAGTTCAGCAACGAAGGCGGCTGGAGCAGCATGACGCTGACGCTGCTGGTCGGGCAATTGACTGGTATCAGCCAGCAAGTCGGCGTTGATGGTGTGAGTATACCTTAAGCCGCCGACTGCCACAGAGCTAATTCCCCACCAGAGCGTACACATGGCGGAGGAGATCCAGGATGCTTCCGCATCCCTCCCGAAGATCATGATGTACATCTACCTCACCAACTTCGCCTTCATGTTTCCGGCATTCCTAACAGTGAGCTACCACGTCCCGGATATTGACGCCGCCCTAGCCGACTCAACGACATACCCCGCAATCTACGTCCTGCGACAGTCCATGTCGCCAGCCTGGGTGACGGTCATATTAGTCCTCATCCTCATGCTTAACTTCGCATCGAACATGTCGTTCCTGACTGCTTGCACCCGAGATCTCTTTGCATTCGCGCGAGACAAGGGACTCCCGTTCTCTGGCTGGATCAGCCGTGTACACCCTGAACGCAGAATTCCTCAGAACGCAGCGACGCTCTCCTGTGCGATCGCAATCCTACTCGGACTAATTTACATTGGCTCACCAGTCGCATTTTACGCCATCAATTCACTTGGCGCCGTTGCCATACTACAGTGCTACTGTCTCTCGATTGGATGCGTGATGTGGCGACGAATCTACCATTCAGAAACACTTCCACCTTCCAAATTTAAGCTTGGTAGATGGGGTCCTTGGATCAACGGCGCGTCAGTCGTCTACTCGTTCTGGTGTTTCTTCTGGTTGTTCTGGCCGCAAGGAACTCCTGTGACGGCTCCTGAGTAAGTCATCACCTATAGATCGTCTTGACAATGGAAGAGGCGCTAGCTAACACGTCCGTCATCCAGCTTCAATTGGTCATCAGCCATATTCGTTGGGGTAATCATCATTGCGTTGGTGTACTTCGCGGTCACTGCAAGGAAGCATTACAAGGGACCTGTGACAGAGGTAGAGGGACGAAAACTGCACGACTAAGCGGAGTAGGCATGGCGTCTGTCTCGTGTGCTATAACGCCTTCTGTCAACGACGAAACGCGTCTCATAGTGAAATCGATAGCAGCGTAAGCGACTTGCGGATTTTTTAGTTGCACATGCAATTCA
Source organism: Oleoguttula sp. CCFEE 5521 (assembly GCA_036872775.1). Classification (NCBI taxonomy): domain Eukaryota; kingdom Fungi; phylum Ascomycota; class Dothideomycetes; order Mycosphaerellales; family Teratosphaeriaceae; genus Oleoguttula; species Oleoguttula sp. CCFEE 5521. The sequence goes on along the minus strand of JAVRRP010000277.1, from coordinate 5,865 downwards.
ATGTTTCCAACACACGATGAGGTACTCTGGCGCGAACGTCGAGGTCGTCTACCGTAGCGATCGTCGCCTGTGGCACACCGGACTCTCAGCAGGCCTCCAGCGCAGCATACACAGCCTTGATATCAGGCACGTTCGCCTCGAGCTCTTGCCTGGTCTCATCCCACACACGTTGCTGATAGCGACGACCGCTTGCTCTTTCCATGAACGAGGGATGTCTGTTGATTCTGTCAGCTCGTGACAATGACAGGAACAGACAGAGGACTCCACACATACGGTAGGGACTTCATGTTATCAGTCAGGATGCTGCCATGGTGCTCTGCAGCTACTGAGACACTGTTGACCAGTGAGGTGGCCCCATATTGCGGCTGCAGGGTAGCATGTCAGTAGCTGATCGCCATCTGCAAATGCGACTTTGCCTGGTGTCTACTCACATCTCTTGACCCATAGTTCTGGATCAGTCTCGGAACTAGCTTTTCCTGATTAGGTTGCGTCAGACCTGTCCACGCAGGTCCTGGGTCGCCACTCGTGATCGTGACTACTGGCAAGTCGGTCTTGCCGTTCGCCTGCTGAGCGGCCGTGACCCGAGCAGCCAGTTCGCGTGCGAAGTAGAGAAGGCAGATCTTGGACTTTCCGTACATGTGCTCCTGCATCTGAGCTATGGAGAAGCGGTCTTTGCGGGTGATGTGCTTCAGGTATGAGCTGGGCCTTGATGTATTAGACATGGTAGGAGATGCAGGGTAGATGCCGAAGCTAGTAGTCATGGTGAGAACGGGCGGTCTCGGATTCGAAGCAGAAGACTTCAACACCGGGAGGATAAATAACGCTAGAAGGGCCGTCGAGAGGTAGTTGACTTGCATGCCTGCGGAACTGTTAGCCGTCATGCAGGAGGACTTGAAGATCAAAGTAGCTCTCACTGGTCTCCCAACCTTCCGGAGACTCGCGCCGACTGAACGAGAGGATGCCAGCCGTCAGTAGCGCATGATCAAGACTCTTCAGCGTCTTGATCTTGCGTCCCAGCTCTGCACACGATGCATACGACATCATGTTGACCGTCCATACAAGCACATTGGGCCGCTTTTCAGACGCAGCATCACACTCAGCTTCAATCTCCTCCTTCAGAGCAGTGCAGTCCAGCAGATCAATCTAGGCGCGCGTCAGACCGGGAGCGCGCCGTGGAAAGGGCAGGCGTTTCGCACCAGTACGAGAGTGTCAACGTTCTTAAACATCTTCGCTGCCCGTGAGCCAAAGGCGCCATGAGCTCCCGTAATGAGCACCGTCTTGCCGGCATATGACTCTGTCACGACATGCGGTCTGCTATGCTTCTGACCTTTCAAGATCCAGTACGGGAAGACCTCTGCGAGTGCGTACCGTATACCGGCAACGAACGCGACGGCGACGACCGCGACGAGCACGGCATACCAGGTGGTGCTTGCCATTGTAGAATGACAGGTGATCCCTTGAAGAGCAGGTCTTTCAGCAGGTCTACATGTACCTCAGCCAAGTTTATCGAACGATTTGAGGTCAAGCTGATGACTGTTCGCCAAGCCCGAGGAAAACCTTGTTTCGTTTACAGAGAGAACATTGTCGCTCACCATGGTACATAGGTATCATATTACCGACGACAGAGCAGGAAGCAATCGTCAGCGAGGCATGCATCGCCACGGTAGCCTCCGTGAGCTCACTTCCAAACGATGAGCAACACATCACCGTCGACGATGTGGTTCATTGGCTACGAAAACAATACTTCGAGCCCAGGTCTACCAGCGCAAACGCTTACAAAAGCGCAAACCCTCGGCTACGATCTGATCACCACGCCGCTCACGACACCAGTATTACACGCAAGGGTCATTGAAACTGTCTGCAAGTATCTATCACAATCGGCAGACGACGTAGGAACAGATCGTCCTTTACCACTGATTTCCCCCCTGACCCCAGACGACACTGAGCTCGCACCTGGGGACAACAATACTGGTCTAGTGGTTCGAATCAGTCCGTGGCTCGACCTCGGATCAGCTGATCCAGTCATTGCCCACGTCTCACGGCAAGTCTTCAACCTCGAAGTCGCATACGCATCGTTCTGCGGCATTCAACATGTCCTCGTGTCAGGACCCGTGCCTGACAGTGACGAGACGCAGTATGCCCGCGCTCTTCTCGAAGCTCTGAGCGTGAGCGCACATCTGCATTTCTTCGTTATGCTGCCGATGTCTGGCGAGAGTGAGGATGCTGGAAGCGATGAGCAGCATCTCGCTGAGCTTGCGCGAGACTCATACACTCTGAACGATCGTGAAGCAGTGCTCGAAGATGAAGAGCAAGACGACGTCAACGCTGATTCCAGTCTCAACATCTGGGACTTGTGGGATGGCATCAGGACGATCTGCGATTACAACAGCAGGTTATCAGTAGGTACGTCTTTCTGCATCTTCCCATACATCTATGTCTTCAGTCTACAATCGTGTCGTTGCCGCTGGACATAATCAGTGCCGCACTCGGACAACTTGAACATGCTCAGCAAGTATGACCTACCCTCACATCTTCCGTCATCATTAGCTTACTGACGCGTTGCGCAGCACTTGAGCTGCCTAGGAAACTACCTCATCAATTCATTCAAGATCGCTGGTACTCAGAGCCAGTCCGAGCTGTTGTTTTGCAGCGCACCACATTCATTCGCAACACTGCTGGCTTCCCAGTACTCGCAAAGCCACATCAAGACTATCTCAACCAATTGATGCGCCTGCGGCTTCCTCCCTGTATACTACTGAGTGATGTTGGGGCGCTCGAGCTCGTCGCCAACGAAGCCACGGCAGTCGAGCCCACGCCAGCCGAAGCTGCAAAGCACAGCGTCGAAAAGCCAACAGCGCACCTTCAGTACATTCGACATCTGCAGCAGAACCAGCCACCTTTACCAACCATCGAACGCTTCGGTCAGGGTTACCAAGACTACATGCAGTCTCCGCTGCAGCCACTCGCAGATAATCTCGAAAGTATCACGTACGAAGTTTTCGAGAAGGACCCTATCAAGTATGACTGGTATGGGCGGGCCATTGCATTGGCACTCACTGATTTGGCTGAGGCGCTCGGAGCTGACACGGAGATCGCCGTTGCCGTGGTCGGTGCAGGTCGCGGACCACTGGTGTCCAAAGCCATTCTTGCGAGCAAAAGTAGTGGAGTCAAAGCCAGATTCTGGGCGGTGGAGAAGAATCCGAACGCATATGTGCATTTGCAGCGCAGAAACATGACTGATCCGCTTTGGAACAAGCGGGTCACTGTCACCAAGACTGATATGCGCGCATGGAAAGGCCCAGTCATCGATGGGCAAGTACGAAAGGTGCACATTCTCGTTTCCGAACTATTGGGGTCTTTTGCAGACAATGAGCTGTCACCTGAGTGTCTTGACGGCGTGCAGCACGTACTGGACCACGAGCATGGGATCAATATACCCCAGTCCTATACTGCGCATGCGACACCGATCGCCACCCCACGACTGCATACCGACTTGGTTGGCCGAGCAGGCGCAGACAAGTGGGAAATCCCATACGTAGTCATGCTCCAGCAATACGACTTCCTGGCTACTCTACACGATACTCGAACGCCTGACGTGCAACTCGCATGGCGCTTTTCCCACCCAGTCCCACCCGCAGTCCTCGCTCAAGCAGAAGCTCGCAAGGGCGGCAGCGCAGAACACGGTGGTGCCGGCGGGGCGGTCGGAGGCGATGGAGGCAACGAGCACAACTCCCGATACTGCACGCTCAAGTTCACCTGCCAATCTCGAGGGACCTGTCACGGTCTGGCCGGCTACTTTGAGACCGTTCTCTACGCCAGCAAAGCAGGAGAGAAGGTCGAGCTGAGCACTAACCCGGTGACTATGGACGCGAAGAGCAAGGACATGATCAGCTGGTTCCCGATGTTCTTCCCACTCAAGACGCCCATGCACGTTCCTGACGGGGCGGAGATGGAGATCAGTATGTGGCGCCAAAGTGATGATCGGAAGGTGTGGTATGAGTGGGTTGTGGAATTATATATAAGGCCTGCTGGGAAGAGGGTACGAATCGGGATGTCGGAGCTGCATTCGTCGAGGAAGAATGGATGCTTGATGTGAGATTGCCATCACGTCGGTGCGCGGAGGCAAAGACTGCGATGCTGCAGTAGAGAAGACAAGCATTGCTGCATAGCCTTGAGTTTCTGTGTAGACGGTGTGTGATTGGCTATACTCCTCTGTCAAGTACGAGATATCGATGCGGTCCAGCCTGAGGCCAGCATACCATTCACTACTCTCAGTCGAACCTCGTCTTCTCGAGCCTGCAATTGTCAATCGGAAAAGCTCGTCTTTGCCCCCAGCCTACTGTACTTGCTTGCAACATACCAAAGATCGGTAGAGTCGCTTGGCGATGAGCTATCAATAGCTTTCCAAGCTGTCACCCTGACTGCGCCTAGACCCGCTACGCAAGCAGTATGGTGCGGTACATGTCAGCATCTTGTCGCATCGTGAGCCTACCCTGCTCAGCCAGCCTTCGCACGTCGCGCACGAGGTAAGCTGTGGTGCTATCCTCCTCTCGTCATTGCAGCTTGTATTCTTCAGCCCCAGACCTCACTTTCAGCTGCGCCAGCCAGATAAGCGACCCTCTGCACATTAGAGAGGCTCTTAGTGAAGCGCGCAACACATCCACAGCCATCGCGCGGCCTCGCGTCGCAGCAAATGTCGGGCATGATGGGCAAGCGTACGGTGTACACCAAGATTACTCCCCTCCCACGCGATGTCCCCCGCCAGCTCGCGCTGGACATGCTGCACTCCCACGAGGAGGTGATCAAGATCAATCCTCTCGTGACTGGTGTCCGTCCCATAAACGCACCTCGAGATGCCGCCTCGGACGAGTTCTTCGCGCAGTGGTACGAGATCAGCGAGATCATCACGTGGGGATTTGGGATGAAAAAGAAGATCGCTTTTAAGGGCGTGTTCCACGATCTGCCGAACGGCCTACAGACGCACACTTATGCGCCGATGGGTGTAGACTTGCGCAATAAGTGGACGGTGAGAGGCAATCAGCCGGGAGAGCCGCGGGAGCCGAGGGAGCTTGGTATTGATACGCCTCAAGAAGGACTCTACCTACGAGAGGATGTTGAGATCGTGTGTAATCTGGCACTCACGGGCTTCGTGAAGAAGGAGATGAAAGCTGCTGCCGGTATCATGGTGGACCGCTTAACGCGCAAGGCGGAGATGCTGGATGAGGGAAGGCTGCACGCAATGTTCGAGAACGGCAGGCTGAAGACTGTGAACCCTGCAATAGCTCAAGACGGGCCAGACGACATGCTGCTGCATCACCGAGACACAACGCTCATCAAGAACAATGGCATGGAGAGCCCAGGAAGCCCTGGCTTCTCTTCGTCGCCTAGTATCTTCACCGCGACTACAAAGTACGAGAACTACCACGACCTGATGGATCGGAGAAGCGGAAATAGCAATCATCGAGCGAGTTCATACACACCATCATACCAGCAGTCAGGCTATCAAGGCCCAGAGCGACAGTCGATCCCGGGTGCTGAGAAGACGCAACTTGAAACTATCCCTGCTTCAGCAATCGAGATGGACTCGGGATCGTACTACCACCCACAGCAGCAGGGACAGAAGATGTTGAGTCCAAACACTCCTAGTTTTGCAGTAGAGATGGCGGATACAAGCATCTCAGCCGCAAACCCACCGATGCCATCGCCTGGTGCTGAGAGACCTGCGCCACTGAATCCACATCGAACGAGCGGCGTGCCATCACCACAGCCCAGTCCAGGTCTGGTGCAAAGGCACAGCTCATCACAGAGCTCCCATCAACCTCCTCCTCCCGGACCGCGAGCATCGAGTGGCAGCTTCAGCAGACA
>JAVRRP010000276.1:0-21956 GCA_036872775.1 Oleoguttula sp. CCFEE 5521 | reverse complement strand
GCATCGACACGATCACGTCGATGCAGCAAGCTGGTACTTTGAGCAGCACACCCCTCGACGCCGTCGATTTCGGTCGTCGCATAGCCGTCGAGCGTGAGGTCGACAACCCAGCAATCCGCAGCCGAGCCAACGTGATCTTCGACGAAAGCGGTCACTTCATACTCTATGGCAGCATGCTCGGCACAAAAGTCATAAACACCACCTCTAACCGCCTGGTAAAGCTCTACGGCCGCGAAGAGTCCTTCCGACCCCTGAACATCACCCTCTACCAAGGCCAGCCAGAGAAGAAGTCAATCATCACAGCCCAGATGGCCGCTTCCGACAACCCTCTCCTGCAAGCAGCCGAATCCCGCGACGCAATGCTGTCGAGCACCGGCGTTGGCAAAGTCCGCTTCTACATGTTCACCAACGATGCCGAAGCCTCCAAGTCCGACCGCGATGTGCATAACGAGAAACCGCGTGCCATCGTCTCTGCCGCCGACCAAGCCGCAGCAGCAGTCGAGCAAGCGTCTCGATTTGCGAGCCAAGCTACCTTACATACCTCGCTGGGCGACATCACATTCCGCATGTTCCCTCAGCACGCCCCGAAAGCAGTTGAGAACTTCACGACCCACGCCCGAAAGAACTACTATAATAGCCTGCTCTTCCACCGCGTGATCCGCAAGTTTATGATCCAGACTGGTGACCCGCTGGGAGACGGCACAGGCGGCGAATCGATCTGGGGAACGGAGTTCGAAGACGAGTGCACGCCCGCACTCAGCCATGATAAGGCTTACACGGTTAGTATGGCAAACGCGGGGCCAAAGACGAATGCGAGTCAGTTCTTCATTACGACCGAGAAGGCGCCGTGGCTGGACAATAAGCACACTATCTTTGGGCGGGTGGTCAAGGGGATGGAGGTCGTGCATGCGATTGAGAATGTGAGGGTGTGGAAGGAGAAGCCGGTGGAGGATGTGAAGATCGTGAGTGTTAGTCTTGGCTAATCTAGGCTAGACTGCTAGTGCTGCTACGATGGCGTCCATGGCTGAGGAGTGTGTGGAGGCGTTTGCTGGGGCTTCAAAGGGCCCGCTCCAGATCAGACTGAGCAGGTTGTCTGCGTTGCGGTCGGAGGCCCAGATGCTGTTGGCATTCTTGACCAAGAAGTCTTTGTAGCGGGCCTCTGGGCTTGCTTGCTGCAAGATTTGCAGATTCCTCGCAAAGACGCCTTTGAATTGACTTCCGTCCGCTCCGCAGTCAGGCTCGCGGACATCATGCAGAATGCCATTGGCGTCCGTCAAGACAGCGATCGCAGCATCAGCTAGCTTCTTCGCTAGTACAAGATACTTCTCATCGCCAGTCGCCCTGCTAAGCTCCACAAGTCCACCGAGAATCACGCCCTGATTGTACGACCACACTGTGCCGCCGTTGTTCTCACACTCAGCTGTCAGCCCATCGTTGACAATGTAATTCGAATTGATCATCCCACTCCCCTCAAACCACATCCACTGCCTCTTCGCCCAATCAAGATAGTGCGGTCGCTTTGCTCCGCTTGCTCGATTTGCTAGGTGCGCGGCAACGTCCAAGAATAGCTCATTAGCAATAGCATTCACATACGTATGCGCCTTATCCCACCAGATCCCACCACAGGGCGTCGTGGTGAATGCCTTCGCCATGTCCTCGAAAATACTCTCCGCAGTAGCGAGATACTGAGTGTCACCAGTGACATCGTAGACCGCGATCCAGGCCAAGGCCCACCAGCCTTCATCGTCATAGTAGTCGTTCAGGAACCCGTTTGTCTGACGCCAGGGTGGAAGAGGCCAGGTGGGAGGGAAGTGAGGCCAGGATTGCCCCGGACCCGGACCATAGTACGTCCATGGAAGATGCTGAGATGTGACTATCTTCTGCATCTGCAGATTGCAAAGTTGAGCTTTTGTCCATGTCGTGGGCCAGACGTAGGAAGCGGAGGCCCTGATCATGGGGTCGATGAGAGCGAGGTCTGCGATCGTGGTCAAGCCTAAGCTGTCTGTCAGCACTGTCGGTGAGCAGTGGCAGAAGAGAAGAGGAGCTACAGTTCGCGCTGTTCCACCATCCTGTCGAGGGGATCCAAAGACCAGTCGAGTGATTGTACCATTGCTGGAGAACATTGAAGCTCGTCTCTGCATCTGGCAAGGTCACCGCATGACTGGAGGAGAGGAAATTGGCTGTAAAGTACAGGAGGGCGGTGAGTGACAGTCTCATGGCCACATAAAACACGGGGGACTGTGCCTACCTTCACTGGTCCAAATCACTGGCAACATCAACTTATATACCATGGCAGGCCACATCATCCTGCCCGCTGGACTACGAGAATCCTACGCCATGTCGTGAGGGGAAGAAGATGCTAGTGCAGTCACACGGTCGACCCGGCGCCCTTCTGCTGGGCGACCATGGCGGATGCAGTGTATTCGAGCTGCAGATCGCTGCCGCTAGAGGATGTATAGTGGAAGGACGTTGGGTGACCAGAGAAACGTCGTAGAGCTTCCTTCCAGAGGAGGAGACTGTGGAGCCGGGCGTGGAGCCGATGCTCATCACATCGAAAAGGCGTCAGTCCATTGCGCTCCTTCGACAACGAGGCCTATGCCTTTAACCAATTACCTCTTCTGTCTATTGCTCCCACGAAGAAGCCGCATGTACTTTCGTACGATCCAAGTCCACAAAGGCACAGGAGCAGGGAGAGCTTGATCTGCTTACGTGACCGTGATTACGATGTCACAAAGGTACTTGCACTCAGCGTGATTCCAAACACCTCATCTACAGTCAGCTCAATCGAGTCTGGTTCTCATAGCATGTTTTGAGTACAGTCTCCATTTCACTCTGCATCTTTCGACGTGCCTCAGTACACGGTCCCGTAAGCTTTCCCGATATGCCTCCTCCATCAGCAGCTCCAACGTGAGTGAATCCAGGTGCAGACTCCAGTCTTCGGCGCCTTGCTCACATAAATAGGCTCGAAGCACTCGCCGTCAAGCTTGCGAAAGAAGGGCCACACAAGACTCTTCCAACGCCACGGCTCGTCCAGATCCTCCATAACGGCGTCTACATCGTTCGCACGACAGGAGCCGCATTCGTCTGGGAAGTGCCTTACTACCCTCAACTTTACGTCCCCGCCTCAGCTCTGACATCCGAGGGCTTACAAGTCAGCGTTCGCGATGAGATCAAGTCAGATGACGGCAAAGTCGTCGCTCACAGACTGACGCTTAAAGTCGGCTCCAAATCGACAGACGAGTGCATCCGATTTGCCGACGACCTCACAGGCTCGGGGAAATCCCTAGCAGGTCTAGTAAAGATCACATTCAATGCCGTCGATCAATGGTTCGAAGAAGCCACGCCAATCTACATCCACCCGAGGGACCCCTTCAAACGTATCGACATCCTGCAATCGACTCGCCCTGTCAAGATTTCGGTTCAAGGCGTCACGGTCGCTGAGACGACGAGCTCGATGCATTTGTACGAGACTGGGCTGCCTTGTAGGTTCTACTTCCCGCTTACGGACGTGAAGCCTGGGACGCTTGTGAGGAGTGATTTGAAGACAGGGTGTCCTTACAAGGGCGAGGCGGAGTATTATAGTGTTGATCTGGGGGAGGGACGGGTGGCGAAGGATGTGGTATGGTATTACACGAGGCCCACTTTGGAGTGTGCGAAGATTGAAGGTGAGTTGCTGCAACCTTTTGAACGACGTCAAGATACGTGTGCTAATCAAGTCGACAGGTCTGGTCTGCTTCTATAACGAAAAGGTCGACATCGAGCTTGATGGGAAGAAACTGGAGAAGCCTGTCTCGCCGTTCTCATGATAGCACCATCCGTAGCGATGCAAAGCACAGAAATCACGGAGCATTGGATCGTTACTGTCATACAAGGTCTAAGATGATCGTGCTTCTACAGTATCAACCTCCTAGCCCGACCACACTATGCCGTCTGGCACATTGTAGATGCACATTAGCGCAGTGAATGTGTCCAATGTATGGCTCAGGGTGTCAAAAGCATAAATCGCCAAATAGAAGGGCTCTTTTAGGCCAACGAGCTGACTGTACAGCGCTTCGGCAACGACAGGGAAGACGTGCTGGACTACTGTATCGCTTCGCCCGTACGGTATTGCGATGGGGCTGGCTCATTCGCTGCCTTTGTAAAGAAGCACGTATGAATTTGGCGGAGCCATTGTTATCGTACGCGATAGCAGCCTGTGAAAATGGTGGCCATATATATCTTTGCTTCTCTGAAGAGTCTGGATCATCACTGTGCTTGTGTGGTGCACGTCCCACATCAAAAACCACGAGAGAACAGCCTACCGAGAGACAGCAACAGTCTGCAAGTCTACTCACCTGCTCTTCTCCGAAAGTCTTGCGCAGTCTCTGTGGCCATGTAGTGCACGCCCGAAACAAAAAGCAGCGGGAGGCACCCTGCTGAGAGACATCACCGTTTGAAGTTGAGCCGTTGAACCGTGCTTCTCACTGTCGCCCGTGAGAGCGAAATGTACTCGGAAGTAAGGTACAGTAACATAAGCATTCAAGCACTTCCCTCGAGATACCCCTTGAATCTACCCCCTTCCACGCCACATTCGTGTACCACCTCATAACACGCCATCAACAATAATGGGAACTTGTTAGTCCAGTACGTCAGATAACCTCCTGGCAACGACCCAACGCGCTTCTTGACATCCTCCGGCATATCCTCATAATGGTTTTTTTTGTTCCGCAACGCGCGAAGTAAGTCCAACAACCGATCGCCAGAGTACTTCCTTTGTTTGCCAAGTGTGTCGACAAAGGAGCGATCGAGCTTTGCAAGGAAGTTGTTGCCATTCCCAATTACTTTCCGAGCGCGGGATTGCAAGATCTGCAGCGAAAGCGAGTCGCCAGCGTAGTAATCCTCGTAGGTACCGCGAGGTTCGCGTTCGAAGTGATCACTCACGTCACAAAGGAACGCGAGACGCGTCTCGGCGGTCCAAAAGAAAGGATGATTCAGGACTTGTAGCGCGGTTGGTCGGTTCTCCGGCGCGTGTTCGAGCATCGACGTTATCAGTTGCAAGGGTTCGTACGCGTCTGACCATCGTTGTAGAACGTCGAGTCGCTTGCGGTCGCGTTTGATGTTCAGCTCGCGCATCGGCATCCAGCTGTTGTCGTCTTCGTCCTCGTAGGGGTGTACGCCATCTGTGAGCATCCAGAAAAACAGGCAGCCTAGGGAGAAGATGTCGGCTGCGCGTTTGACACCAGCACCGTTGGTGCCACTCTCGCTCCCGACACTCATTTGGCTATGATTGCTGTCTGTCTCGCGTGTCTTCGAGATGAGCTCTGGAGCCTTCCATCCCAAAGTTCCGGCATTTCCCGTAGGATCGATCAGCGTGCTCACGTTTTCGGGCAGGTTCTTACCGAGTCCGAAATCGGAGATCACCATTCGAGGACCCGTATCGACGTACTTGGACTTTGGAAACGCGACGAGGATATTCTGCGGCTTGATATCGCGATGTATGATCCGTAGCTTGTGTAGGTGCTGTACTCCCTTTGCGAGCTGCTTCAAATTACGCGGGATATCTGACTGGATGTCGCGTTTCAACGTTCGAAGCTGCAGCATTCGCTCCTCAGTTTTAGCCTTCTCCGGCTCCCAGATCTCGAACAGACTGGCTTGGCAAAGTTCGAGAGCAATGTATAGGAAGGTGTTGTCCTTCTCCTGACAGTAGTATCGAATGACGTTCTCGTGGTCATCGCTTTGCTGAAGAAAAGAGACTTCTTGCGAGGCGAGCTCGAAGTATCGCGACAGCATGCGTTTGACTGCGACTGCACGCCCGCCGAAGGCTCCTTCGAATACAGATGTACCACAGCCGCCCTCTCCAATGACCTTGTCAGTGTGGATGACTAGGCTGTTGATCTGCAGTGCGCCGGCTATCTGCAAACTTTCTGATTCCTTGACGCTGATGACTTCAGTCGAAGGCAAGGTCACAAGTTGAAAGTTCTGCTGCCGGGCCTGAGGGTCGGCCTCCTTCTCCTTCTGCTTCTTGCCACCACGGCGACCGCGATGTGCCTTCCTCTTCTTCGGTGCCCCATTGTCGTCCAAGGCTTCAGCAGGAGGAGGACTCCCGTCATCGGCGTCGACCGGTTCGAAGTCGTCTCCGTCCTCGACTGGTACGGGTGTCCCAATACCGGTGTCAGCTCGGTCACGTGATGAGATAAAGATAGTTTCCTGTGCTGGCTCCTCGTTACGGATGAGGTGCTTCTCTGGAGTGCCGACAGCGCTATTCACAGTACCGGATATGGCTATATCACCGTTCGCAGCAACGGGAGTACCCACGAGAAACGGTATGTGACCACTGATCAGTTGACGGTATTTCCATCCAGCCGAGCCAGCAATCAACAAGATAAGTAGAGACAACACAACGATCCAGGGAGAAGGCTGATCGCTTCGTGCAGGCTGACCAGGTGGCACAAGATCCGTCACGGTCTCGATCTTTCTCGGAGGTGCATCAAGGCCCAAATAATTTCCGGCTCCGATTGCAGGAGTACTAGCAACTTGCTCGTATTTCTCGAGAGGATGCACACCAACAAACCGCTTCATCTCGCGCTTAGCGAGAGGGAGTCCAGGTAACGCTGCACGCTCGTAGCAGCTCGCGAAAGGTGCTTCGTGCGTAATCTCGGGGTAGTTGTCATCGCTCAAGGCGTACCAGCTGCCAGATTCGGTGCAATTGACGAAGACACTGGGTGGCATATCATCATCGAGAGCGTCGCCGATACGTGGAGGAACAGGCTGCGGCAGTACTATGAGTGGTACGTCTTGAGGCTCTTCTTCGTTCGGCCGGATGACATCAAATACCCGGGCCACCGGCGAGGAGAACTTGTGATGGAGAGAGGCGGGTCGATTGTCGGTTGACCGAGCAGGCCGGAACACAGTGCCGTCATGTCGAGTGTACACGTACTTGTTATCGAGGGTACTCTTGTACATGCGCTGCAGATCTTGATCTCTAGTGTTCGGCACCCATTCGAAGTACTTGATGGTGCTGATTTGGTCCCCAGTGTTGGCGTCTTGCACACCAATAGTGTATTCGGTTCTTCCGAGCATGAGCTTTCCTACGCTCTGACACTCCTCACCATCTGTCGCTTCCAACGGGTTGCTCCGCCTGCAGCTCTGATCGGTATTTGCCATTGACCCGCTGGAGCTAAAGTACTTCAACACATGGCCAGTCCGCGCATCCACTGTGTAGAGTGCAGTCTTCTTCTCCATGGTATAGGCAAATGCAGGGTTTCCCTCCGAGGAGTACGGTGATAGATCCGCAAGCTCCTTCACGGTGAAGCCGAGTCTCTGCATTCCTTTTACCCCAGATCCAGGCGAGTACATGTAGATACTGCCATCCTGGCTAGGCTCCACTATCCACAGCGGATCTTCGTGCACAACTCCAAATTCATCGACCGATTTGTTGTTCCGATGGTACACGGTCTCCACCATCGGCTCATCGGACTCTAGCTGCCATCTGTGCGCAAAGTTCGTCCGGTCTCGCGCGTGAATACTACCATCAACAGTCGCCAGGAGTATAATATCCTCGACTTGCCAATCCTGCAGAGACCGCGCCAAATGTCGCGGGCCCAGACCGGCAGTGGCTGCCAGAGATCTGGGTGCAGGAGGTGCTCGAACAGCCGGGTCAGACTCGGCTGGAGACAAAGTCGCAAGGGCGCGCTCGCTGTGGGTAGTTCGTGCTTTATCAGGGAATGTGTCCCTGAAGCTGCGGTGCTCGCTCATCCGCGTGTTGAGCGAGTCTGCCGCCTCATCGTAACGACGCTGCGCTGTAGCCGCTGAGGCGTCCAGCGGGGCGGATGGGGAGGGATAGGCATGTTGTGACTGCTGCTGCAGAGCGGTCGCAAATGCGGGTAATAGGAGTGTCCAGATGATGACATCTCGTAGTCGAAAGTTTACTGCCGGTCCTGAAGGTCTTCCAGGAGGCATGTCGCCATGAACGTGTCGCGCTGACTACACCGCTCTTGGCGTCAGAGGGGGTAGTGTTGTTACTATTCGAGACGGGACTCGGCGGAGATGGCAGTGACTGTGGGTGACTCGGCGAGTCCCCTAGTAGTGATTGACTAGCAATATGTAGTGATTGGTGTCGTTGCTCATTCGTGATCAGGGTGCAGGTGGGAGTGGAAGGTCAGGCACCTCAATAACCATGGCATTCGAATGTGGGTCACCCTCCTTGCGTAACTATAAGCCGCACGTGCCAACACACGCTAATTGTTTTAGCCGCGCGGGATCTCGTCACTCACTTGGCGTTCTACACATCTTTCTACATCACTTCACAGATTGCTTCGCCTGATATACGACACGAGTCTCTGGCCACCTACGGATCCCCTTCCGCAGGCCTGTGCGGACACCGCCAGTCTTGTGGAATGATGTTCAACTTCAATGACCTTCTGACAACTGTTCCGGGGTGCTAGCACAAGCTGCGGCACAGTGGCACAGCCATAGCCATGGGCGCTTCTGCACAAAGGAAGCCAACAAACAGACCGATAGACTCACAAGCTAGCGCTCTGATGCACCGGACTCTCATGACTTGGCCGTTGCCGCTGTATGCCTTCCAAGCCGTCTCCGAATACGTCTCCATGCTTTGACGGCTGCTATTGGAACCCTGCTGTGATGTAGTGTGGAAGACAAGCTTCCTCTGATGATGTGCTGGCATTAGTACATGATGACACGTGCAATCCCCGAAATCTGAAGAGTCCCTTTCAGAATATGCCAACTTTCTGCTTCCCGCACGGCTGTTCATCCATGTAGCCCGAGCTGGCAGTAGCAAGGAACGCCCTCCAGGAAGTTACACTCTGAGTGAACTTCACTACCATCATGACGAGTGGCAGTCGGCTGCTTCACAGCCGTCGGCGGCCCATCCTGTGCACTCTCTTGTCGCTGCGTGCCGTCTTTGTCGCCAGTGAGGCTCCACGCGTTGTCCCTGGCGGTGATAAGCTGACATGAAGAGCGTGGCTTCGGCGACGGCGACCTCGTTGTCTTGCAGAGCGCAGTCGCAGAAGTCGGCGACTGCACTGACTTTGATTGCCAGGAGGGTGCGGTTGGCTTCATCGCCTCCGTCTGAAACGGCATGTATAATTGTGAGACCTGACGATGTTGCTCTACTCGACCTGTGGCCGCACCGCAGGGCGTTGCTGGCTTCATGTCGATGCTCGTCGTAATCTCATGCCACACAACACTCGAGACGCTGCGAAAACTTTGGTCCAAGTGGGCAGGAGCTCCCAATTCTGCCGACCGTGTCACCAGTGACTGGCTCTTATCGACTCGCGATGGCTCGCGGGATGAATCATGATATCCAAAGCTCACTGATGCGGACTCGTGTGTGTCACGTTGTGCTATGGTACAGGCCGCAGAGAGGCCTTCCATCTCAACTCTAGCGCTGATCTGTGGACAGCTGGGTATGTGCGGCGCTTGTATCAGAGATCTCTTCGACGCATCCCGTTGCCCCGATGCTTGAACGCGTTCAATGGCAGATCTTATTGATATGGGTGCCGCTTTAGAACGCCAGAGTGGAGGCGTGAGATCCTCACTAGACTGCCAAGCTGGCTGTCCGAATAGCCTCTGCTTACAGTAACTCGCCAATAGTTCTAGGAGGTATTAGTATGAGAAGCAGAGGAGGCTATCAATATGTAGCGAGAGACACCTTCTGCAAGACCATGTGCAACGTCGCGCATCCATTGCTCATTCTTGAAACCGAACTGTCGCCAGCGGTGAA
Organism: Oleoguttula sp. CCFEE 5521; assembly: GCA_036872775.1. NCBI lineage: Eukaryota > Fungi > Ascomycota > Dothideomycetes > Mycosphaerellales > Teratosphaeriaceae > Oleoguttula > Oleoguttula sp. CCFEE 5521. Next base: position 12,232 of record JAVRRP010000276.1, on the reverse strand, counting down.
TTTGTACGGTGTCTTGCTGATAGATTCGTGCAACAGGCGCTGGAATGGCTGTGGCTTTGGAGATCTTCTTCAGCTCCTCATGGTAGTTGACTAGGTTTGTACGAGGTGGCAAGGCGTGCAACTTGGCCAAATAGACCTTCAGCATGCATTCATCGCGGAAAAGATTGATGTGGTCGTGTCCGATCTTAAACTCTGTCGCCATTGCGGGGGTAGCGCTCCCTAGTGTATTTTGGATGTGAAACGGTCAATCTTGCAAGTTGTGGCCAGTCGCTACACCGGGAGGTGTCTGATGCAGACCAGAGGCGCATGTTCGTGCAGAAATCTGCTTGTTCGCACGGGCGAGCACATGCGAGGGAGCTTCAATGATGAAGAGGTGGATAATGCGGAAAACCATCACTATACGGGATGAATCTCACGACATCGCATTGGACTTACCTGTATCTTCGTTACGGAAATAATAGCATGGCAATATCAGTTCCCACCTCGTCCATTGATGTCACGACAGTGTCTGTGGAAGTCGAGGAATGTCCAACCAGGAGCTCGCGACAGGATGTGCGAGTACTGAACGCAGGCTGTAAGGGAGCCTACTCATCGAGATTATAACCTCGTTCAGGAGAACCGGTTCGACCTGCTAATGTCACTAATCCCTGCGAATAGAATTTGAACAGTTCGTTGACCATTCATCGTTTGCAATCTAATCCGAGGGCCAGATTAGCGTTCCGAACAGTTGGCAAATCGAAGTATTCTGCGATGACTCCATACTTTCCCGGTACAAATCAAAGCAGCCGCTCCTTTGAATGTGGACCACTATGCTTGCCAGCTTCTCGGTCTCGCGAAAGCTGTTCAAGGCCATCAAAGGTGCCTCTTGCTGCGCTTGAGATAGCGAGACAGGACTGACGATAATATGAACACCCTTGGGCAGGATGACGCAGAGTGAGGCCGTTCATGCTGCATCGTTTAGGAAGAGGACTACTTCCGTCCAGACTTCTCAGTATCAGCTGTAAGATGGCCGGTCTAAAAGTCCCTGGGTAGCATCTGCGAGATGCATCGCAATGACATGATCCATTGAGTCGGCTACGAACCGTCCAGGAAGCCTAGTCTGCACGGTCGAAGCGCTCTCCAGGTCGGAGAAAATGTTCACGAGGCCGTAGCGAACATGGTACGGAATTTCATCGTTATGGGCAGCGCTGCAACAATGCAGCAGTACTGCTTCTGCAGTTTGGTCCGGGCTGCGATTATAGGGCATGTAGCGAGGCTCTCAATAACACTTACGTTGCATTTGCGAGGTGCGATCGTATGCTGCGACAGTCGCTCACAGATATCGATATATGATTCTGCAGATCCTGGTCGCGTTTCTCGAAGTCAAAATCCGAGACATCGCGCGTCCGCTAATGGCGATCAGCAGTATTTCCCCTTTAGGCGTGAGCCAAGAATAGAAAAGGCTTAGCGGCGAGCGCAGCTCGCTTCCCACGCGTCTGCGCGCCAGGAGCTTGCCTGTGGAGCTTCCAAACGATATGTCACGCCGCCTGTGCCGGAGACCGGATATTTGCAGGTGTCGATTCTGTCGCAGATGGGAGCAGATAATGCGTTTACTCGCTGAACGCTGCTACACAAACGTATGTGTCGTGGCAGCGCATGCCTCAAAGACGCACTTCTACCACCTAGAATCTTGACAGGAGAACCTCAGTGGAACAAGGGATGTAGCCTGAGCTAGAGTCAACTATACAATAGTATGTATGCTTTCGTCAGAATTGAATAATGCGTTTTCTCAAGATCCCCCGTCCAATTACCACCCACGCCCAGTCGCTGGCTGTTAAGCAAAGCGCCGTCAATGCTCGAAGCAAAATTCCAAAGCCCGTCACAGTCCCCCTTTACATCAGCGTTGCCCTCTTGTGAACAGCGTTGCAGTTGGTCGGTACAGTGATGTTCAGGTCAGCCAACCAAGCACCGGAGTTGAACTCGCTGAAGGTCTCCTTGATCAACCACTTCTGGCCACCGTTCCAGTTGCGAACGACTTGCTGAACGGCGATACCGGTGACTTGCTGTGCGTTGCTGCCGCCGGGTGCCGATGACCTCCAGCGCATGGTGACGGTATCGCATGAGTGCCAGACGTTGAGGATCTCGAAGGGGATGTTTGGCTGACCGCCCTGGCCGGCCTCGAACTGCGAGCGGCTGCTGAAGGTAGCCGTACCGAGGGGAGCGTGGCCGGTTGCGCAGCCGTTGTTGATGAGCTCGTTGACGGAGTCGGAGTAGTCGACGTAGCTGGGATTGCTGTTAGTGATTGCATATATAGCAGGCACGCAAGGCTAACACATACTCAGTAGTCAGGACGGAATCCGCGAGGCCGTTCGAGTAGTCGCTAATAAGAGACTTGAAGTTGTTGGCGACGGTGTTGGCGCAGTCGTCAGACAGACACTGGCCATTGAAGTCCTTGCCGAAGCCCCACCAGTGCCTCGAAGGAGTGGCAGAGACGCCGAGCGCGAGCGCAGACACAACAGCTGGGATGAATGCGTGCATCTTGAATTAATTGATTTTGATCGAAAGGGAGATGTTTGATCGATTTGAAGACGCTGATGGTATATCTGAAGAAGTGGACAAGGAAATAAGTAGACTGGATAGCGAAAGTGGGTGTTGGATAATGGAACTCTTCCTTGACGCGAGACAGCCCAATACTTAAGTACAACGATACCTACGCTCGTCTACAACGGCGCTGTAAGATTGCCGGTAGCGTGATGCGACCTCGCGATCCTCCTGATCCAGGCAAGCCCCAGTCCAAGCACCGGCAAGACCAGGCACTCGCTGCTTCGTGCAGAGCTAAAATAGGTTTCCCCATTCGGGGCTCAGGCGAAGGCGCAAAGCCACCCCGCTGTACCCTGCCTGGCTTTGCTCGTACCAGAACGCGTCAGCCGCGCATGAGGTTCGTGCGATGGGATTTTGACAGCTGCATTGCGCGGTGTCAGTCGGGTTGCTGCAGTGTGCTGCGGTCCTGACAATCTCGCGCGGTGGCTTGCAGGTGTCAAAGCCATTGTGAGGACAACGCGTGTCGCCTCGTACCAGCACACGAGAGCCGTTTGTCACACGAGGCGATGCACGGGTGTGTGGGATCCCTGCGCAGAAAGGATGCGGCTATCCGGCGTCGCGTGGTACGGAGTGTGGTACATGCGCGCGCGGGAGATTTGCTGCGGTAATTATAAGCTGTGCCCAGAGTTGGGGTCGCGTTTCTCGGGATGAGACAAGAGCTGAACGCATGCTGGCCCCAGCGGCGTCGGGCGCTCGTCAATACATGACAAGAGTTCTGACAGCAGCTAGGGCTGGAGACGCGCCAGAAAAGTCTCCGTTACGTGCGGTAGATTCTACGGGACCATGTGGATGGAATCACGGTTTTCGGCGACCCACTGTGCAAAGCCCCTACGGCTTTGGGAGATTGAGCCGAAGCATGATGCAGTTGCACAACATGCACAATGCACATAGCCCTACCGAAAGCAATGCGGATTACGAAATAGCAACTTGCAGCAGTAGTGGGCGATCAGGACGAGGGCTGTGTGGGGTGCCGGACTGGCGCGCGACGCGGCTGTGACAGATCACAGATCCTCATTTCACAATTGCCTCCACCGAACATTCCCCATTCGCGCGGTACAAAGGTACGACCCGCAAATCGCTGACACATTCTCCTTCCAAAGACGTTGTCCCATGCTTTCCCGCCCTTCCGCGATTGCCTTCTTGGGACGTTTCTAGCAAAGCTTGTTCAATGTTGCGCTTCGTCCCGCTATTCTCGAAAAGCCGCCTCTCATATCGCGGCAACTTCATGCTCGTGTGATACCTGATGGTGTCGAGAAGTTACAAGCTACAAAATGCAAGCTACAGTCAGCAATCTGGCGTCCTCCATGGTATCACAGCATCGTGTAGCACACGACCTGGTAGCTGTGCTGTAGATCTAGATCTCGACACGGGCGGTGTGACGCGTGCGTGCTTCGAGGAATAAATGTCTCGATCCATGGCGCGGTCCTCGATAGTCAGCATCGGACTCCGCCGACTTTGGCTGCTGCATCATGCTACTGGTTTTCAACTATAGAGCTGAAGGCGCTGCCACTTACCCTCACTACTCCGAAATTCTGCCTACACAGTTGTCATGGTTTCAAGAATACCAGTCCTGTTCTGCCGTGCTTATGCGGAACATCTACAGCTTTCCAGGCTTGTCTGTCGTGGTCTGTTCACCTGCAGCCTGGTTGGAGGGCAGCGTTCCAGCGCCTCACCGTTGCAGTCGCTCGGAGATCTCCTTGACCGTCAGATAGTTCGATGAGCAGAGGCTGGGGCCAATACCATGTTCACATCGCATAGCTGCGTGTTGGGATTGGGGCTTGACGCCATAGACTGGCATTGATGAACACCGACATGCTCCATCACTGTCAGTTCAAGCGCAAGCGCAAGCCCGTTCCACACTGGCTTCATCCCTCTGACAACAGAACCAGTGCCACGTGGCGTACGTTGTTCGGTCTTGCCACTGCTCCGACTTATGAAATCGCCCTGCCATGCGATCCGGGGGCAGAACATTCCACGAACCGTTGAACTCGCGAAGTAACATCTCCGGCAACCAAAGTTCATCAACTATCCGGATATGTGACAGTTCTTGGTGTGTGGTACGGCATGTGAGATTACTCCAGCGAATTGTCAGCCGACTGAGGCTGATGGCAAGAGCAGACGAGATCTTATAGCAGGAGTCGTGAGCCACGGTATGAACGGTCAAAGCTCCCGCTGACGCGTCGTAAGCATGCGGCGGTCAACCGCCGTGAAGCCAGCCCCATTTCACACCGGCTTCCGAAAGCGCCCTTGCATCCAGCAGCGGTACATTTTCAACTTCCGCTGTCGATTGACGAGCATCCGACGGTCGACCGCAAGATTAACAACCTCGAACTTCGACGTGTCCTTTGCGACTTCTCGGCCCTCGTCCTCCGCGTCCTCGGACAATGATAGTCTTCCAGACCAGATGTCACGTAGCTCCTGCTCCTCGAAGAAGTACACCCTAGTCCCGTCACCACGCACGTAAAAGTTCTCCTCCAAGTAGCGACCCTTCTTGAACCGCACCTGCGCCAGATCACCGCGTCCGTAGTCTCTCAACAGCACCTCACCACCTGGCTTGAGCAGCATGAAGACATTCCGAACCGCATGCTCCCACTGCGCCGGCGACAGTGCAGAGAAGATGAAGATCATCAGCACCAGATCTACCGTTCCTGGCTCAAGTCCAGGAGGTAGTACCTCCCCAGCCGCATCCCACACATCCGCCCTCAAGACGGCCGACTCACTCTGTGCCGTATATGCTTCCTGTGCCCGTATCACATCGATTGCTTTCGCACTGTAGTCGCAAGCGTGCACGTTCAGCTCCTCATTCCGATTCATCGCCAGGAGCGGAAACGCAGTATTGCCTGCTCCAGCACCGACCTCGAGCACCGTACACTTCCCATACCCCTCCCTCGTCACTTCTCCCAAGATCGGAAACTCCTGCACCAGCCACTTTCGATCCTTGAAGAAGTTCGCGTTGTTGTTCGAGTAGAACTTGTCCCACCACTTCTCTGGCTTTTCGTTGAAGCGCGTCTTGTCAAAGTCCGAGACTTGGTTGTCGCGTTGGAAGATCGTCTGCTGTTCGATGAATTCTGCGTATTGAGCGTCAACTTCAACGTGATCCCACGCGTTGTGGGCGAAGATGTCGGAGTCTTGCTCGAGAAAGCGGGTGCCGAATTGGAAAGGATCGCTACGATTTTGTGGATTCGAGGCGGCGTCTGAAGTGGATTTGCGAACGGGCTCAATCGTCGTCGGGACGCCGTAGTCGTCCTTCTCTCCAGGCGACGGAGCGGCTGTCTCGGGTACAATCACATATTTGCGCATGTGCTCCATACCCTTCGTCAATTGCTGCTTGGGCTGCTTTGGCCGTATCGGCAGTGTAGCCTCGGCATCCCCATCCGCCATGTTTGGCAAGCGGTTACCGGCGGTGTTCGAGAAGTGTGTCGAATATAGAGCCTCCAGAGAGCAGAAGCTTCAGAAATTCTGTCACTCAAGCTCAAAGATCCCTGCTTGCCATGCGAGCGGCTCCACCCGTATGCAAGATTGACTCTGGGGTAAGAGATCGATGACATAGACAGTCCAGAAAAGTCGATGCATTGGATTACAGGCAGACCTTCCAGCGCTTTAGCTCATAGTTCTGCTCATTGAATAACCATCACTCAGTCCCAGCGCTTATATCCGTACCATCGGTTCAGGCCCGACTGCCGCATTCATTATGGCCACCAAATGTCTTGCCCCGAGCAGTCGATCGCTTGTCCACAGCGTACGCAACATAAGAAGAATACCTCAACAACAGCGACGGACCTTCCTGCCAAACCCCTTCGGCAGCGGCCCTCAAACCCTCACAGCGAGCCGCACCCTCGACTACTCCCACGAGACGATCTTCGACGTGATCTCCGATGTCTCCTCGTACAGCTCCTTCATTCCCTATTGCCAGACTTCAACAGTGACAAAATCCTCGAACCCCGATCCCGACACGAAGAAGACTTACCCCGAGGAAGCTTCTCTCACCATCGGATTCGACTCGGCTGTGGCAGAGAAGTTCCACAGTAGGATTTACACAATACCAGGAACATCCATCGAAGCGCTCTCCGGCGCGGCGGAATCGAGTCTCCCAGCATCGAAAACATCGCATCACAATCCTCGACCAGACACCGCTTCTGATCCGACGCGCAGTAAGAGCGTGTTGACGCACCTCTCCACGCTCTGGACGTTGAAGCCGTTTCGCTACAAGCCTCCGCCAGAGTCAGCTAAGGAGCCAGGAACGCAGCATATGAATCACCAAGAAACGTCAGATCTTCCAGGTCAGGATAGGACGGACGTGAGTCTGAAGATCGAGTATCAGTTCGCGAACCCAGTGTACGGGGCCATGAGCGCTGCTGCTGCGCCAAAGGTGGCTGAGAAGATGATTGAGGCTTTCGAGAGGAGGGTAAAGGAGGTTGTCGCGAGTAGAGGCGGGGCTGGCGAGAGAGGGAAAGTGGGTGGGAGTAATAGTATTGCGCAGAAGGAGTGAGGTGGCGATTGGGTGTGGGCTTGGCATGCGAGGTTGAGTAGACCTCACCTGTACGATACAGCGATACATTTATATACGTAGAGCTATAGAGGTTGCATCGCTCTGACGAACTCCAGCCTGTCTCCTCCGTATGCCAGTCGCTTACCGATGTTTTTCGTGCCTCTGGCCTGCTGCTTGGCCTGATGTGGGTTCAGCTTCAAGCTTCTTCTGCCTCCTGCCCTGCCCCCTTTCCCTTTGCGTCACCATCAGCAGCCACCACTTTCGCAGCCCTCTCAGCAGCAGCCATCGCGACCCACTTCGGGTTTCTGGAATCGTCCTCGGCCTGACTCTCCTTGAGTGACTCCAAAGTCTTCCACAAGCGATCTAGCTGCTTCGTGCGCGCAGCATACACGCCACTCGGATCTTCACCGTCTTCAAGCGTCCTCTCCTTTAAGTCACGCCATGCTGCTTCTGCGTCCTTGACGAGCGACTCGGCTTGGTACCAGTCATCGACGCAATCAGCAAGTGCGAGGTCGCACTTGATTCGAAGCATGCGGGGAAGCACAAGATCGTCCAGCAGTGCTTACAGGTCTTTCAAGTATTGTTTTCGCTCGGCAGGGCTCGACTTGAGCATAGCTTCTTCGTACTAGGCTGCAAACTATCGGCCTTCGTTCGTGGTGGCCATAGTGGTGGCACTCGGAGGTATGTGGTTTTAGATGGTTTTGACGATGACAGAAGGGCATCTGGCTATGTCAAGATAATTTGTACTCGTGAATGTTACTGCTGTGTTGAGATTCATTATTAGATGCCAAGAAAGATCTGAATGATGTTATTCACATGGAAGGTGCGACCTTGGACGATGCACTCCTGATGATCAGATCAATTACGCGGGAGTGACGGGGAGAGCAGCAAAGCCAATGACTTTCCGAGGACTGTTGTGTGAAAGCATATGAACTTTGGCTCCATGCAATGCCATGTGGCTGCTGACGTCCGGTCTCTAGGGCCGTTGAAGCAGTCCCCGCGGTGGCAACATGGCGGCACTGGATATTCGGACCGTCGTAAACCTCTCGGCAACAAGTTCCCACGGGAATGCACTGGACCGATGAATAGGTCGAAGGGACTACGTGATTGAAGATGATCTCAGGTGGAGGTGAAGTCGAGAGCCCGCGACGACGAGCCTGGAACATGTTCTTCAACATCGTGCTCTAGTATATCGTGCCAATCAGCGAGGAAGTAAGCTATAAGATCTTGTCGAAGTGTTGCATGTTCAAGGTACCAATCCCTACCAAAAATGCCAAGACTTTGCTCCCAACGCCCCAAATCGACGCAAAGACATCCCCCCTGCCCCTAGTTGTTGTTCTGACTGTTTAGGATGCGTAGAATGCTCAAAAACAGGTTGATTACGTCAAGATAGAGACTGATGGCAGCAGCGATCTCCTCCTCGACATGGTAGTGACGCATAATCAGCTGGGTGTCCACCAGGATGTAAGCCGAGAAGACCAGCGCGCCGACGACGCCGAAGCCCAACTCGACCGCGCTGGTGTGCGGGAAGAACGCCGACATGAATCCGAAGATGATCAGGACCCAGAGCGCGCCGAAGAGGTAAGGCATCCAGTGCGTGAAGTCGTACTTCGTCTGGCAGGCGAACAGAGTCAAGGCGAGGAAGATCCCGAGCGTGAAGATCAGCGCCTCCAAGACGATGCGAGAGTCGTAGAAGGACGTAATGACGGAGATGCTGTAGGCTTCGAGCCCTGTGAAGCCGGCGAGAAAGATGAGGTTGGTGGGCTGGGACAAATTAGCACTTGCTGCTTCCATTTCGCCACGCTGCGCAGTGAGGATCGCAGATCTTTGGCAGCCTTGAACTCGGGCGCCGTGGATCGCACAAGGCTGAGGGTATACTCACATAGCTCTTCCGCTTCCAGAATGTCAAAAGCATCATCCCGATCGCGCCGAACAAGCTGAGCCATAGCATCCAGGAGTTCGTCTGGATCCACTGCTTATAAGGCTTCGAGAAGAAGCTCACAGCGCTGAGTGCAGCGGTGAAGAGGAGCTGTACGGTCAAGATGGCGTAAACTTTACGGATGAACTGCATGCGGATAGGGAGGGTGGCCTCTGCGACGGAGCCGCCGAACTGTTGCTGTGTTAGTCTCCCAAGTCTTCACCCGTCAATTGCGGAGCGCGTACCTTGAAATCATCAGGCACGTTATCGTCCTCCGCGCGCGCCTCTCCCATTACTGGCTCGGCTTGATACGAAGGCGGAGCCTGGGAGTAGCCTGGGGCGGCCTGGTCTTCGAAGCTGTCGCGCTGGGGCACATCTTGGTACTTCGCGGTGGCTGCCATCGTAAGGTCGTCGGAGTACGTACGGCTAGCGGACAGAAAAGAGAATAGAATTTGGGTGGAAGAGGAAGGTGATGGCGATAGAGGTCACATCTGCAGTGCACGCCGTTCGATCTCATGACGTTACGGAGCGGCAACGCGGGGCGAAAGTTTGTACTGTCACACTCGCACTGCACAGCCACTTCACATGCCGATTTTGGCAGGAGTCAAGTGCTGCCTCAGGCTGATTTCTGCATCCACCGTGAACGACACAAGGCCATCCTCTCCTGTTGTCGAGCTCAATGATAGTCATGATCACCACATGGCACTGCTGACCGGACGGAGATCGTTCGAGGCTTAGCCTGCTACTTCACCATGTGGGAGCAGCAGAAAGGAAGCCTCTGTGGCATGCGTGGCCATCGACATGATTGTCAATATTCAGAAGAGAGGAGCATGACTGTCAAGCGGACTTGTGCTGCGTTTTGCTGAGCTATGTACTATGCTTCACGTTCGATATCATTGCAATCTAGCGACCACCGTTAAGGTAGTACGCAAGAGTGTAGTTCAAGAATGTGCACTGCGCGAGATCAGGGAAGATCTGCGTCTTCGACGGATAGTCAAGGTCCTTAGTAGGACCCGTCTCGCTCTGCACTGGCAACCATGGGCCGGACTGCTGAACACCGATGGTGTCCTATGAATGTTGTCAGTATATGGACTTACACCTCGTTGAGGAACATTGTAACTTACGTTAGTGTAGCCACGGATACGTAGGTAGTCAGCGCTCGGGTTTGGGTCTCCAGTCTTCGCAAACTGCGCAAAGTAACCCGAGATCAACTGGCTAGCCTTCAGATCATTCGCATCCCTCAACGGGTACTCGTTGCCGTACGTGAACCCCAAATCCGAACCATGGATTCTGAAGTAGGGCAGGTCCGGGTCTCCGTTAGGGTACCCAGGCACGACAGGTCCTACCGCGAGCCCAGACGCGCCGAGGTTGTTCGGGTCGTATCCGTTTCCGGTGCGAGTGATGGTGTAGTAGTACGCCTTGTCGAAGGCTCCGGTCTTAGCGCCAGCGTAGACAGTAGCCTCGTCGATGCAGCGGAAAGTCTTGTCTGTGGCGACACGCTGGGAGACGTTGAAGCTGTCTAGCGAGATGTTGCCGGTGTTGTAGTAGGGGAAGAGACCGCTGTCGATGATCTGCTGAGCGTAGGCCGCGGAGATACCGAGCGAGGCTTGGATACCCTGAGACTCGGAGGTGATGTTGCCCTGAGGGTAGTTCGAGAACGAAGCGCCGTCATTGGCGGTCGTGCCGAAGATGACGGGGACGTGAGCAGTGCTGCCGTTCTTGGTGGAGACGATAAGCTGCTCGGTGTTGACGTAGGTACCGTCTTGGACGACATAGCGGGCGACTGCGCTGGCGCCCTGGATGGTAAGCGCAGGCGTGGTCTTCAGGCAGGCGATCTGAGCGTCGAGGGTAGCCTGGGTGCAGCCAACTGCCTGGAAAACCTGCTGGCCAGCTACGGCGTAGGACTGGGCGATGGTGTAGTAAGAGCTGTAGGTGGTGCCGTAGTCGCCGTTTTGGCCAAGAGTGACGCCGCCGCCAAGGTTGGACTGAGCAACCGCACCGACAATCAGCTTCTCCTTGATTACTGGCGGTGAGCCAAGGAGAGCACGGACGGAGCCAGCACCAGCGCTCTCGCCGATGATGGTGATCTTCTTTGGGTCTCCACCGAATGCAGCAATGTTGGCCTTCACCCACTCGAGTGCAGTGACCTGGTCACCAATGCCAAAGTTACCCTTGATGTCGGTGCCGGGGATGGCGAGGAAACCAAGAGTGGAGAGACGGTAGTTGATCTCAACACCGACAATATCCTCGCGGGAGGCCAAGTTGCCAGTGTCCTCGCCTGATCCAGACCCACCATTGCCACCAGTGAAGCCACCGCCGTGGATGGAGAACAGAACTGGCCTCAGGCCCTTCTTCGAGCCAGCCTTCGGGAGGAAAGGAGTCTGGATGTTAAGGTAGAGGCAGTTCTCCACGGTTCCACCGCCGTACGGCTGCACGCAGTTGGGGCCGTACGCAGTAGCCTGAATAGTCTGACCAGTCAGGTTGTACACCTCGGAGTACTCAAATCGAGCCGGGGTGTTGGAGTACGGGATACCAGAGAAGCGGAAGGACTTCTGATTCCTGAAGCCGACGAAGCTATTGCCGTTCGATGCAACAGTAAGCTCATTGGCAGGCGTAGCAGTAGCGTAGATGCCGTTGTTGTTGCTGGACTGCGTGCACAGGATCGGGTACTTGTTGGACTTGCTGTTGATGGCGGCGAACTGGAGCGACTTCGAGTCTTGCTCGACGCTCAGGACAGCATCCGCGAGGTAGTAGTTTGTCTCGCCACCGAGGTAGGCTTGGTATGCCAATTGCTGGAGGAAGTCCGTAGCATGGGCCTGTACCGCAGCCTTAGTGAGCTGGGTCTCGCCAATCGCTGCGCAGGCGGCCGCGGCAGCAGAGGGCTTCAGCTGGTCCAAGAGGATCGCTCCGATGTGGTTGGCATCGTCCGTGGCGTTGAGGTTGTTCTGGTATAGGAACGTGAGGGAGGTATCAGCATTGCTCACCGCCGCAGCAGTAGCAGATGCAGCGCTCAACAAGACTGCCGCAGCAGTAGCACGATTGACAAAGACCATGATCGCGATTGACTAGCGAGAGACAGACGCAAGGCGATGCTAAGCAAGAGGGGAGATCCCCACGGGGAGCGTGAGGCTATATATCCTACCGTGCATACCTCCGGGTACCTCATGACAGCCACAATAATGACCGGGTCAACGACTTTACCACGCGTCGTGGACTACCGAGCCGCTGTCACGACTCCAGAAAAT